>CM068371.1:259027415-259247226 GCA_034769895.1 Magicicada septendecula | reverse complement strand
TCGAACAATGTAAGGAATAATATTGCTGTGGCTAAGGTTTTAGTCGGAGGTGAGGAAGTAAAAGAGTTAATTATTGAACGTTGTACGGGACACTTGACACGAGCATTTAAAACGTATTAACCTAGTTTCGAATACCGTAATGGCGAGTAATAGTATGATCCGAGAGTGAAAATCGCGAGTGGCGGCAAAAACATTTTACAACCTCAACACAGTGACATAAACACCTACCAACACCGAACAAACATGGTATAGCACAAAACTACAGTGAACTAACATTTTAAACTCGATAAAACAGTAATATAACTTAACCATCAAAAGTGCCTGATCGACAAAAGTGAACCAGACTTATAAATACACTAATTTTCGAAATACAACACTGAAACTTCACCAAAGACACTAAACCAACATCAGAAGGAAGATTTGCAGACACCAGGAGGTAAATTCGACAGGAAAACATCTTTATTGGGACACCAAAAACTTCGAGGTGACGATCTACAACTTCGACGGCGGCCATTGCTGTTTCATCAACGCTCAACTGAACACAGCCATCTACTGTTTGTCTGCGAGACGGTTCGCAACCTATTTATTTATTTTTACACTTTCAATTGAATATATGTACTTTTAGTTTTAAAAATTTATCTTGTAATGCTATACTTTTTAATCTTTGCCCCATTTCTCTGACTTTTCCCATAAATAGCTGTTCAAAGAACCATTGTACTTTATATAAAAATCTGTAATAACATATCGATATCCTGAGAATCGATTTAAAAATCGACAAGAGTCCGAATAATCAATTGTTAATAAAATAATTAATACCTTTCAATTAAAATAGTTTTTTCTTCATTTCTAAATATAACTATTTAACAATAGATTAATTTAAACATAATTTGCTACAAGAATTTCATCACCAGAAGGAAGATAACCTCCAAACCGAAAGTAACCAAGAATCGATTGCAATTGGAGACAATCCTATAAGAGGCTGGAATTCTTTAACAAATACACAAAGGCTTATAAAATCTTCTAAATAAATGATAAATGTTTCGGAACGTCACGAAACTCAATTAATTAATTGTTTTTAATTAGTTGATTAATAAAAGAAAATTAAAAAATTTTTTTTTATTAAAAAAAATTTTTTTTTTTGCAAACAATTTTATTTCTTACACGAACACATATTTATATATTTTGTAGCACAATACTATTTCCACGATACACGTTTAGTTACAATTTGGCTAGCCCAAGAGTGGGGCTTAAAAGAAAAGGAAGCAGACCAGATAAGGATTGGTAAGAGATATATTATTCCAAATTGGCGCACAACTGAGGGGCTTTAATTAGGGACTGAAAGGCCACTACAATCTGCCCAATCACTAATTGGAGTTTGGCAGCAGCTATAAAGCCAGAGAAAGGGAAAAATGCAACGACGTGCAACCTCAAAGAAACGGCAGCGGAGGCCGAAAATGAAATCGAAATGGACATGGAAAATAAAGAGGCGACGCCAGTAGAAGATATGGAAAGGTTATTGCCACCAGTATTGTCGAAACAACCTGCACAACCAGAGGGACAACCTAAGGATGCCCACACAGACAGGGGAAGTCAATGTCCGGGAGGAACAGTTAGAAAAACCTCACAAGCAGAAAATATGACAATACAAGAAATGTTCAGAGCGATGATGGAAGACAATCAATCCTTAAGTAAAAAGATGGAAGAAAGGATAGGAGGAAAATTAGAAGATTTGAAGAAGGATAACCAATCCACAAAAGAAGAATTGAGTGGGATGAACAAGAACATGGAGGAGAATAGTAAAAAATTAGAAGAATTGAAGGAAGACAACCAATCTTTTAAGGAAGAATTTAAAGCGACTAAGGAAGAATTGATTAACAAAATTGAGAATACCAATAAGAGAATTCAAGAGAACAGTAAGAAGATGGAAGAGGACAACTGATCCTTGAGTCAGAAAATTGACGAAACAAATCAAAAGATTGAGGAAACCAGCAAAAAGATGGAAGACAAATTGGAAGAGAATAACAAGAAAATTGAAGAGAAGATGGGGGAGAAATTGGAAGAATTGAGAGAGGACAACCAAATTGTAAGAGAAGAATTAAGGGAGGTCAATCAGGAGAATCTGGACAAGCTAGACGAAAGAATGGAATTGTTAAGAGAAGAACTGAACAAGGAAATCAACGTTAACAAGAAAGCTATGAATAAAAAATTAGGAGAAGAAAACATAATGGTGAATCGACAGATCCGAGAAATTGACGGAAAATGCAACCAGACCGAAAAGGAAGTACAAGAATTTAAGGAAGTAGTAAACATCAAGTTTACGAATATAGAAGAGCATAGCCGCCGGAAAGTGGAAGAACAGAGGAAGGAGACTCAGGAAGAATTCGGGAGAGTACGGAACCAAGTCGCGGAACGGTGTGATGGGATGCAAGAGGCTATGACCAATATCACGGGTCAGGTACGGCAAAGCCAAGAAGAGATGGAAGCTTTGAGGAATAGACCTACTCATTTCACCGGATTACCCATCAACGAAAACCGAGAATGGCTCAACTTCCGGCAGTACAAGCGGAAACCAATGGAGTTCCTGGCGAGGATAGAGGAGTACTTCGCCAAACATAGAGGAACTCAATGGAGCAATAGCCGGGAAATACTGGACGAGTCATTCAGGGAGATGACTGATAACTGGTGGATGGCTAACCGTAGCGAGATTGCCGACTACCAGCAGTTCAGGAGAATGTTTAAATCAAAATACTGGTCCGAAACCACACAGAACCTGATCAGAGACAACATTTGCAACGGACGATACAGGGCTCAAATAGGCAATAGCATGACAGCCTATTTCCTAGGGAAGGTGTGCCTGGCGAAACACCTCGAGCCGGCTATACCCGAAGAGTGCCTGGTAAATAAACTATCCTATCATTATGACGAGGATATTGTCAGGGCAAGGAGAGGTAGCCAGATCAAGACGGTGCAGGCCATGACGGAGTTACTAGAAGGGTACGAGAATGAAGAGTACTACCGCCAGAGCAGGAGGAGGAATGAGCGACCGGAGGCAAGAACGAATCAGTACCCAAGTAACGGCAATAACCATCCCGGAAACCGAAACCAGCCCAGTAATTACGACGGCCATAATAACCCGCCGCGTAATAACCACAATTTTAATGGCAACACGAACGGTAATAGGAACAATAACACCTATCCTAATAACCGGAACAATTATTATCAGCCCCCTAACAGCCCGTATAGTCAGAGAAATCCCTACCCCGGTAATGGTGAAAGACATTACCAGCCAAATAGAAATTACTATAACAACAATAATAATAATAATAATAATAATAATAATAATAATAATAATAATAATAATAATAATAATAATAATAATAGAGTTTCACGCCCGAGGGTTAATTTTATAAGAGCGGAAGATCGAGGTCCGAGAAGGTACTACCAACAACGGAGGAACAGTTTCCACGGTGGAGATGGAAGATGGAGAAGTGCAGAACGGGACGGTCCACGCCACGAACATGGAAGAAGAAGTACCAGCCTGGAGGATCTTGGCCGACAACAAAACAGGGAAATAACCCTCGAACAGGGTACAGAGCGGCAGGAACCGACACAGAGTTTCCAGAACGATGCCTCGGTCAATCCGAGTCCTAACGATGACCACAATACTTTAAACGGGATGAGGCAGTAATTAACTATTACGACCCGTTGCTGCTTCTACTTCCTGGGTTTTATAAAGATGAGTTGCAAGAAGCAACCAATTCACAGAACATCACAATAATCAGTAATCATTATTTAAAAGATAAAGAACCGAACTTTTAGAGGAGAACGAAAAGAGCCTCAATAATAATAACAATGAAATATTATATATAACAGCGGAGGTAGAAGGAATTCCCGCGAAAATCATGATTGACACCGGTGCAAATATTTCTATCATAAATGCAAATGAACTGGAAAGAATCCAGAATAAGTGTGGAAAAACCCAACACTTGAAGGAGTAGAGGAGCAAACCATCAAAGAGTTAAATCCGAAGAGAAGGCAATAATAAGGAAAGAAAAAGAAAAAATCAACTTACAAAAGTATAAATAAAATGTTCCTGTATAGAGTACAATATATGACCATATGTTGTTGTAAAGGATAATCATAATAATACGTATGAACTGAGAGAAATAGTTTCCGGAAGAGTTAAAGGTGTGTACAACCAAGCATCCATGAAAAAGTACTATGAAGAATGAGTTGAGAATTTTGAATTTAACTAAAAATTCAAAAAGACAGTAAGATCAACTTACTACCAAACTGATTTCGAGAGGGAACATTTGAAAGCAATTAAAAAGAATTTTGAATTTGAATACAAAAAATTCAAAAATCGAAGTAAGAACATCTTACTACCAAATATTTATGAGAAAAAACTTTATGGCAAAATAAAAGAAAGAATATGAATTTACATAAAAATTCAAAAATAATTGTAAGACCAACTTACTATAACTAATTTTGTGAAAAAACTTTATGGTAATTAATTAAGAAGAATTTGAATTTAGAGAAATACCAACAAATTCAAAAGATAATTGTAAGATCAACTTACTACACACAATTTTGAAGAGAAACAATTTGGAATAAATAAAAAGGAAGAATTAGAATTTAGAATTATATATAAAAAAAAAAAATTGAAAATTAAGTAAGCACATCTTACTATAAACAATTTTGAAGGAAACAATTTTTGAAATAAATGAATTAAACAGAATTTGAATTTTTATAAAACGTCGAAACTTTAAAACAAAATAAGATCAACTTATTACAAATGATTTATGAGAGATGTTATGGAATTAGATGAAAAGAAGAATTTGAATTTCGATAAAACTAACAAAGTTCTAAAAATAAATATGTTCCATTTATAATTAAATTTAGAAGAAAATAATATGATTAATTCAGAAAAAAGAATTAAATATAATCCAGAATAAATGTGAATATCAAGCATTTGAAGGAGTAGAGAAGAAAAAAAAAGTGTGATATACAAGAGAAGGCAATAATTTGGAAACAAAGAGAAAAATCTGTTATTATAATAAAATTATAAAAAATCCAAAAAAGAAAAATAATAAAATAATAATGAGAACAACCTATGACTAATTACTTATGAAACGATAATGGAAACAGTTAATCAAGAAAAAGGAATGCGATATTACTCAGTTCTGAAGAAACAAAGAAGAACAACTCATACCAAACATATGGAGAAGATGATTTTGAACAAATAATAATAATAAGACCTATATGAAATGCAATAAGAAGAAGTACCACATGAAATATAATATAAATGAATTAATGTTAATGAATGCGAAGGCGGATTAATAACTTTCTAAGAGAAAGGAAAGAACAAAATGTTTAAATAATATGATCAAAATACCAACCTGAATATCTAATATAAAGATACAAATTTAAAAATTAAATATAATAAAATAAGACCATTCAAATAATGAATAAGAAAATGCTATATATAAAGACCATGCTAACACTGTAATTAACCAGAAGGAAGTATAAAGAGAATTCAGATGGAGAAGGAAAAGAGTTACACTATAACTAGTAACAAGAATTATTAAGAGAAGTTTTCAACCATAATTAAAATAAATATATCAGACGAGTTAAGAGTTCAGAAAAATGTATATATAATGAGTATAATAAGAATTAAGAAGATTTATTAAGATAGAAAATGTGAGATAATCTGATAAACTACGAAGTGAAGAATCCAAAGATATTTTTATTAGTCGAAAATGAGACTACTTTTTATTTAATTTATTCGATGACTGACTGAAGATAATTCCAGCAGCATTATGTTTTTTGAGCAGAGATGAATGTGCCTCTGGACTCAAATTGTAGAAGTGGTGTATGGCCAGCAGAGTTGTGAAGCCTACAGTGCCCCTCTGAACTGCCCCAGCCCACGTGATAGGGAATGTTAGGGAATTAATATCCCAAGGATGCAACATGAAGTTTATAAAGAAAGAAAATGTATAATAATAATAATAATATATCTCAGAAGACACTAACTATCCAAGAAGGATCAAAAGTCAGATAAGTGACTATATATATAAAATTGATTAAACTCAACTATAAAAAAGTCGATATAGAAATGGAGAGGAAAATGAAATATAAAAAATTATGAAATTATCATAAGAAATTATTTCATCCATAAACAAGTCTGAAATAATTACTTCTGGAGGAAAGCAATCTGTAGCGTGACAGACAAGCACATAAAAATGAATGGCGAATTGATCATTAAAATAATATAATAAAATGTTTAAATCCGAAGGAAGCAAAATAATAAAGAATTAATTCAGAGCAACCGTGCAGTACAATCATTGATTAAAAGTTTAAGTTCGTATAAAAGAAATGTTACTAGTGATGAATCATCAAAACCCAGTTTAATAACTCAAGGTGAAAAAATATAACCCAGAAAGGTAAGGAGTAGAGAAGGAAGCAGCCCAGTACATTATTAAACCCACAACGAATGTAAGGAATAAATAAAAAAGAAACCCAGAACAAGGCAAGATCCACCATAAAAGGTGATGCTTTTAAAGATACAAGAAGAGTAGATGAAGAAGTAACCCCAAAAACCCGAAGACATCCAGAAGAAGATGAAGAAAATACAATTCTAAGAAGCCAGAAGAAAAGAAGACATCGTTGAAGAAACAAGAAGAAGACAACATCCACAAGAAGAAGGAATGCTCTTGTAAAAAACATCCATATCCCAAAATAATAAAAGCAATAATAATAAAAAGTATAACAAAGAATTCATGAAAAAAACCACATGTACAATAGAAATAAGACTAAAAGTGTATAGAGTAAGAGTTGCAAGTGGACCAAGGTGAAACAATAATATAATACCGAAAGAACAAATCTTCATTGTAACCCACAAATAGATTTCTTGATTTTAGCAAGACTAAATAACCATTTAGAAATAGGGTCAAGGAGTGTAAAGTGAACCAGTGCTAGTTTGTGTATTATGAAAAATGAACCTTATGTTTCACTATTGGCTTTCACAAACTATGTAGATAATGAAAAAATACAACTTTTGAGTGACTTATTATTTGTACAGAGGGAATATAATAAATGTGTTAACATAGAGCTGTCAATCTGTTTAAAATGACATTTATTTAAATGATGAATAAAAACAGAAGCAGACACAGGATAAAAAGTAAAGTGACAGGGTACAATTACCCAAAAAACCATATTAAAAACAGTTAAAAACTGAATAATTAAACTTAGTATAAGGAATAGAGAATAAGAATGTAGAAAATAAGGTTTTGTTTATATAGAATAAGATATTTTAAAAATGTATTAGGAATAAGGACATTTAAACAGTTTAGAACCACTAACATCCTTTAATTGTAAAAATATTTATTACATGTATTAATGTTAATAATTAAATAAGATGTTAGCTGGGAAAAAACATTCTTTTTTAAATAATATTTGTTATGTATTAGTATTAAGCTTTAAGTATAAAAAAAATGTCTAATTAGTTGAAGACAACTATTATTTAGAATTATTTCTTGTATGTTAATAGTATTGAAACAGATACTAATTGTTATTTTGGTTAATAGAAAAAAATGCTTAATTTATATTGCAATGTTAAAAAGTCAGAGAGGGTATAACTCAATGTGTATTGTTTATATAAAAATTTGTATGGAAAAATTGTTAGGAATCTAGGCAGAATGATAAAAACTAAACATCATCAAAACTGAGAAACTAAGTACTTAAATACATTTAAACTGAAGGGATTTAGATAAGGTAAACCAGAAACAAAGCCATATAATTAGAAATATAACTTAGAAAGATTTTGTAAAATTATAGCCAGGATTATTAATAAAAATGGAAATGACAGAACTCAAATATTTGGAGTGGGGTGTCATATATTCCAACATAATATTTTAAAACTTAACCAATTCATATAATTGCAAGAAATTAAGGGAATATAAACCTTTTATTACAATATGAGATTTAATAATCATAAATATAACTTGATAATGGCAGAATTTGGATAAAACGGCATTATTTGATATCAAAATACGCCGAATGAACTGAAGGATAAAATTAAGTAACAACTAGCTAATAAATTTGAATAATAACCAAAGTATAAGCAGTTATATAATGTAACTTTATTACATGCACAGGATGCAAAATAAAATTCGAACAATGTAAGGAATAATATTGCTGTGGCTAAGGTTTTAGTCGGAGGTGAAGGAAGTAAAAGAGTTAATTATTGAACGTTGTACGGGACACTTGACACGAGCATTTAAAACGTATTAACCTAGTTTCGAATACCGTAATGGCGAGTAATAGTATGATCCGAGAGTGAAAATCGCGAGTGGCGGCAAAAAACATTTTACAACCTCAACACAGTGACATAAACACCTACCAACACCGAACAAACATGGTATAGCACAAAACTACAGTGAACTAACATTTTAAACTCGATAAAACAGTAATATAACTTAACCATCAAAAGTGCCTGATCGACAAAAGTGAACCAGACTTATAAATACACTAATTTTCGAAATACAACACTGAAACTTCACCAAAGACACTAAACCAACATCAGAAGGAAGATTTGCAGACACCAGGAGGTAAATTCGACAGGAAAACATCTTTATTGGGACACCAAAAACTTCGAGGTGACGATCTACAACTTCGACGGCGGCCATTGCTGTTTCATCAACGCTCAACTGAACACAGCCATCTACTGTTTGTCTGCGAGACGGTTCGCAACCTATTTATTTATTTTTACACTTTCAATTGAATATATGTACTTTTAGTTTTAAAAATTTATCTTGTAATGCTATACTTTTTAATCTTTGCCCCATTTCTCTGACTTTTCCCATAAATAGCTGTTCAAAGTACCTTTGTACTTTATATAAAAATCTGTAATAACATATCGATATCCTGAGAATCGATTTAAAAATCGACAAGAGTCCGAATAATCAATTGTTAATAAAATAATTAATACCTTTCAATTAAAATAGTTTTTTCTTCATTTCTAAATATAACTATTTAACAATAGATTAATTTAAACATAATTTGCTACAAGAATTTCATCACCAGAAGGAAGATAACCTCCAAACCGAAAGTAACCAAGAATCGATTGCAATTGGAGACAATCCTATAAGAGGCTGGAATTCTTTAACAAATACACAAAGGCTTATAAAATCTTCTAAATAAATGATAAATGTTTCGGAACGTCACGAAACTCAATTAATTAATTGTTTTTAATTAGTTGATTAATAAAAGAAAATTAAAAAAATTTTTTTTTATTAAAAAAAATTTTTTTTTTTGCAAACAATTTTATTTCTTACACGAACACATATTTATATATTTTGTAGCACAATACTATTTCCACGATACACGTTTAGTTACAATTTGGCTAGCCCAAGAGTGGGGCTTAAAAGAAAAGGAAGCAGACCAGATAAGGATTGGTAAGAGATATATTATTCCAAATTGGCGCACAACTGAGGGGCTTTAATTAGGGACTGAAAGGCCACTACAATCTGCCCAATCACTAATTGGAGTTTGGCAGCAGCTATAAAGCCAGAGAAAGGGAAAAATGCAACTACGTACAACCTCAAAGAAACGGGCAGCGGAGGCCGAAAATGAAATCGAAATGGACATGGAAAATAAAGAGGCGACGCCAGTAGAAGATATGGAAAGGTTATTGCCACCAGTATTGTCGAAACAACCTGCACAACCAGAGGGACAACCTAAGATGCCCACACAGACAGGGGAAGTCAATGTCCGGGAGGAACAGTTAGAAAAACCTCACAAGCAGAAAATATGACAATACAAGAAATGTTCAGAGCGATGATGGAAGACAATCAATCCTTAAGTAAAAAGATGGAAGAAAGGATAGGAGGAAAATTAGAAGATTTGAAGAAGGATAACCAATCCACAAAAGAAGAATTGAGTGGGATGAACAAGAACATGGAGGAGAATAGTAAAAAATTAGAAGAATTGAAGGAAGACAACCAATCTTTTAAGGAAGAATTTAAAGCGACTAAGGAAGAATTGATTAACAAAATTGAGAATACCAATAAGAGAATTCAAGAGAACAGTAAGAAGATGGAAGAGGACAACTGATCCTTGAGTCAGAAAATTGACGAAACAAATCAAAAGATTGAGGAAACCAGCAAAAAGATGGAAGACAAATTGGAAGAGAATAACAAGAAAATTGAAGAGAAGATGGGGGAGAAATTGGAAGAATTGAGAGAGGACAACCAAATTGTAAGAGAAGAATTAAGGGAGGTCAATCAGGAGAATCTGGACAAGCTAGACGAAAGAATGGAATTGTTAAGAGAAGAACTGAACAAGGAAATCAACGTTAACAAGAAAGCTATGAATAAAAAATTAGGAGAAGAAAACATAATGGTGAATCGACAGATCCGAGAAATTGACGGAAAATGCAACCAGACCGAAAAGGAAGTACAAGAATTTAAGGAAGTAGTAAACATCAAGTTTACGAATATAGAAGAGCATAGCCGCCGGAAAGTGGAAGAACAGAGGAAGGAGACTCAGGAAGAATTCGGGAGAGTACGGAACCAAGTCGCGGAACGGTGTGATGGGATGCAAGAGGCTATGACCAATATCACGGGTCAGGTACGGCAAAGCCAAGAAGAGATGGAAGCTTTGAGGAATAGACCTACTCATTTCACCGGATTACCCATCAACGAAAACCGAGAATGGCTCAACTTCCGGCAGTACAAGCGGAAACCAATGGAGTTCCTGGCGAGGATAGAGGAGTACTTCGCCAAACATAGAGGAACTCAATGGAGCAATAGCCGGGAAATACTGGACGAGTCATTCAGGGAGATGACTGATAACTGGTGGATGGCTAACCGTAGCGAGATTGCCGACTACCAGCAGTTCAGGAGAATGTTTAAATCAAAATACTGGTCCGAAACCACACAGAACCTGATCAGAGACAACATTTGCAACGGACGATACAGGGCTCAAATAGGCAATAGCATGACAGCCTATTTCCTAGGGAAGGTGTGCCTGGCGAAACACCTCGAGCCGGCTATACCCGAAGAGTGCCTGGTAAATAAACTATCCTATCATTATGACGAGGATATTGTCAGGGCAAGGAGAGGTAGCCAGATCAAGACGGTGCAGGCCATGACGGAGTTACTAGAAGGGTACGAGAATGAAGAGTACTACCGCCAGAGCAGGAGGAGGAATGAGCGACCGGAGGCAAGAACGAATCAGTACCCAAGTAACGGCAATAACCATCCCGGAAACCGAAACCAGCCCAGTAATTACGACGGCCATAATAACCCGCCGCGTAATAACCACAATTTTAATGGCAACACGAACGGTAATAGGAACAATAACACCTATCCTAATAACCGGAACAATTATTATCAGCCCCCTAACAGCCCGTATAGTCAGAGAAATCCCTACCCCGGTAATGGTGAAAGACATTACCAGCCAAATAGAAATTACTATAACAACAATAATAATAATAATAATAATAATAATAATAATAATAATAATAATAATAATAATAATAATAATAATAATAATAGAGTTTCACGCCCGAGGGTTAATTTTATAAGAGCGGAAGATCGAGGTCCGAGAAGGTACTACCAACAACGGAGGAACAGTTTCCACGGTGGAGATGGAAGATGGAGAAGTGCAGAACGGGACGGTCCACGCCACGAACATGGAAGAAGAAGTACCAGCCTGGAGGATCTTGGCCGACAACAAAACAGGGAAATAACCCTCGAACAGGGTACAGAGCGGCAGGAACCGACACAGAGTTTCCAGAACGATGCCTCGGTCAATCCGAGTCCTAACGATGACCACAATACTTTAAACGGGATGAGGCAGTAATTAACTATTACGACCCGTTGCTGCTTCTACTTCCTGGGTTTTATAAAGATGAGTTGCAAGAAGCAACCAATTCACAGAACATCACAATAATCAGTAATCATTATTTAAAAGATAAAGAACCGAACTTTTAGAGGAGAACGAAAAGAGCCTCAATAATAATAACAATGAAATATTATATATAACAGCGGAGGTAGAAGGAATTCCCGCGAAAATCATGATTGACACCGGTGCAAATATTTCTATCATAAATGCAAATGAACTGGAAAGAATCCAGAATAAGTGTGGAAAAACCCAACACTTGAAGGAGTAGAGGAGCAAACCATCAAAGAGTTAAATCCGAAGAGAAGGCAATAATAAGGAAAGAAAAAGAAAAAATCAACTTACAAAAGTATAAATAAAATGTTCCTGTATAGAGTACAATATATGACCATATGTTGTTGTAAAGGATAATCATAATAATACGTATGAACTGAGAGAAATAGTTTCCGGAAGAGTTAAAGGTGTGTACAACCAAGCATCCATGAAAAAGTACTATGAAGAATGAGTTGAGAATTTTGAATTTAACTAAAAATTCAAAAAGACAGTAAGATCAACTTACTACCAAACTGATTACGAGAGGGAACATTTGAAAGCAATTAAAAAGAATTTTGAATTTGAATACAAAAAATTCAAAAATCGAAGTAAGAACATCTTACTACCAAATATTTATGAGAAAAAACTTTATGGCAAAATAAAAGAAAGAATATGAATTTACATAAAAATTCAAAAATAATTGTAAGACCAACTTACTATAACTAATTTTGTGAAAAAACTTTATGGTAATTAATTAAGAAGAATTTGAATTTAGAGAAATACCAACAAATTCAAAAGATAATTGTAAGATCAACTTACTACCCACAATTTTGAAGAGAAACAATTTGGAATAAATAAAAAGGAAGAATTAGAATTTAGAATTATATATAAAAAAAAAAATTGAAAATTAAGTAAGCACATCTTACTATAAACAATTTTGAAGGAAACAATTTTTGAAATAAATGAATTAAACAGAATTTGAATTTTTATAAAACGTCGAAACTTTAAAACAAAATAAGATCAACTTATTACAAATGATTTATGAGAGATGTTATGGAATTAGATGAAAAGAAGAATTTGAATTTCGATAAAACTAACAAAGTTCTAAAAATAAATATGTTCCATTTATAATTAAATTTAGAAGAAAATAATATGATTAATTCAGAAAAAAGAATTAAATATAATCCAGAATAAATGTGAATATCAAGCATTTGAAGGAGTAGAGAAGAAAAAAAAAGTGTGATATACAAGAGAAGGCAATAATTTGGAAACAAAGAGAAAAATCTGTTATTATAATAAAATTATAAAAAATCCAAAAAAGAAAAATAATAAAATAATAATGAGAACAACCTATGACTAATTACTTATGAAACGATAATGGAAACAGTTAATCAAGAAAAAGGAATGCGATATTACTCAGTTCTGAAGAAACAAAGAAGAACAACTCATACCAAACATATGGAGAAGATGATTTTGAACAAATAATAATAATAAGACCTATATGAAATGCAATGAGAAGAAGTACCACATGAAATATAATATAAATGAATTAATGTTAATGAATGCGAAGGCGGATTAATAACTTTCTAAGAGAAAGGAAAGAACAAAATGTTTAAATAATATGATCAAAATAACAACCTGAATATGTAATATAAAGATACAAATTTAAAAATTAAATATAATGAAATAAGACCATTCAAATAATGAATAAGAAAATGCTATATATAAAGACCATGCTAACACTGTAATTAACCAGAAGGAAGTATAAAGAGAATTCAGATGGAGAAGGAAAAGAGTTACACTATAACTAGTAACAAGAATTATTAAGAGAAGTTTTCAACCATAATTAAAATAAATATATCAGACGAGTTAAGAGTTCAGAAAAATGTATATATAATGAGTATAATAAGAATTAAGAAGATTTATTAAGATAGAAAATGTGAGATAATCTGATAAACTACGAAGTGAAGAATCCAAAGATATTTTTATTAGTCGAAAATGAGACTACTTTTTATTTAATTTATTCGATGACTGACTGAAGATAATTCCAGCAGCATTATGTTTTTTGAGCAGAGATGAATGTGCCTCTGGACTCAAATTGTAGAAGTGGTGTATGGCCAGCAGAGTTGTGAAGCCTACAGTGCCCCTCTGAACTGCCCCAGCCCACGTGATAGGGAATGTTAGGGAATTAATATCCCAAGGATGCAACATGAAGTTTATAAAGAAAGAAAATGTATAATAATAATAATAATATATCTCAGAAGACACTAACTATCCAAGAAGGATCAAAAGTCAGATAAGTGACTATATATATAAAATTGATTAAACTCAACTATAAAAAAGTCGATATAGAAATGGAGAGGAAAATGAAATATAAAAAATTATGAAATTATCATAAGAAATTATTTCATCCATAAACAAGTCTGAAATAATTACTTCTGGAGGAAAGCAATCTGTAGCGTGACAGACAAGCACATAAAAATGAATGGCGAATTGATCATTAAAATAATATAATAAAATGTTTAAATCCGAAGGAAGCAAAATAATAAAGAATTAATTCAGAGCAACCGTGCAGTACAATCATTGATTAAAAGTTTAAGTTCGTATAAAAGAAATGTTACTAGTGATGAATCATCAAAACCCAGTTTAATAACTCAAGGTGAAAAAATATAACCCAGAAAGGTAAGGAGTAGAGAAGGAAGCAGCCCAGTACATTATTAAACCCACAACGAATGTAAGGAATAAATAAAAAAGAAACCCAGAACAAGGCAAGATCCACCATAAAAGGTGATGCTTTTAAAGATACAAGAAGAGTAGATGAAGAAGTAACCCCAAAAACCCGAAGACATCCAGAAGAAGATGAAGAAAATACAATTCTAAGAAGCCAGAAGAAAAGAAGACATCGTTGAAGAAACAAGAAGAAGACAACATCCACAAGAAGAAGGAATGCTCTTGTAAAAAACACCCATATCCCAAAATAATAAAAGCAATAATAATAAAAAGTATAACAAAGAATTCATGAAAAAAACCACATGTACAATAGAAATAAGACTAAAAGTGTATAGAGTAAGAGTTGCAAGTGGACCAAGGTGAAACAATAATATAATACCGAAAGAACAAATCTTCATTGTAACCCACAAATAGATTTCTTGATTTTAGCAAGACTAAATAACCATTTAGAAATAGGGTCAAGGAGTGTAAAGTGAACCAGTGCTAGTTTGTGTATTATGAAAAATGAACCTTATGTTTCACTATTGGCTTTCACAAACTATGTAGATAATGAAAAAATACAACTTTTGAGTGACTTATTATTTGTACAGAGGGAATATAATAAATGTGTTAACATAGAGCTGTCAATCTGTTTAAAATGACATTTATTTAAATGATGAATAAAAACAGAAGCAGACACAGGATAAAAAGTAAAGTGACAGGGTACAATTACCCAAAAAACCATATTAAAAACAGTTAAAAACTGAATAATTAAACTTAGTATAAGGAATAGAGAATAAGAATGTAGAAAATAAGGTTTTGTTTATATAGAATAAGATATTTTAAAAATGTATTAGGAATAAGGACATTTAAACAGTTTAGAACCACTAACATCCTTTAATTGTAAAAATATTTATTACATGTATTAATGTTAATAATTAAATAAGATGTTAGCTGGGAAAAAACATTCTTTTTTAAATAATATTTGTTATGTATTAGTATTAAGCTTTAAGTATAAAAAAAATGTCTAATTAGTTGAAGACAACTATTATTTAGAATTATTTCTTGTATGTTAATAGTATTGAAACAGATACTAATTGTTATTTTGGTTAATAGAAAAAAATGCTTAATTTATATTGCAATGTTAAAAAGTCAGAGAGGGTATAACTCAATGTGTATTGTTTATATAAAAATTTGTATGGAAAAATTGTTAGGAATCTAGGCAGAATGATAAAAACTAAACATCATCAAAACTGAGAAACTAAGTACTTAAATACATTTAAACTGAAGGGATTTAGATAAGGTAAACCAGAAACAAAGCCATATAATTAGAAATATAACTTAGAAAGATTTTGTAAAATTATAGCCAGGATTATTAATAAAAATGGAAATGACAGAACTCAAATATTTGGAGTGGGGTGTCATATATTCCAACATAATATTTTAAAACTTAACCAATTCATATAATTGCAAGAAATTAAGGGAATATAAACCTTTTATTACAATATGAGATTTAATAATCATAAATATAACTTGATAATGGCAGAATTTGGATAAAACGGCATTATTTGATATCAAAATACGCCGAATGAACTGAAGGATAAAATTAAGTAACAACTAGCTAATAAATTTGAATAATAACCAAAGTATAAGCAGTTATATAATGTAACTTTATTACATGCACAGGATGCAAAATAAAATTCGAACAATGTAAGGAATAATATTGCTGTGGCTAAGGTTTTAGTCGGAGGTGAAGGAAGTAAAAGAGTTAATTATTGAACGTTGTACGGGACACTTGACACGAGCATTTAAAACGTATTAACCTAGTTTCGAATACCGTAATGGCGAGTAATAGTATGATCCGAGAGTGAAAATCGCGAGTGGCGGCAAAAAACATTTTACAACCTCAACACAGTGACATAAACACCTACCAACACCGAACAAACATGGTATAGCACAAAACTACAGTGAACTAACATTTTAAACTCGATAAAACAGTAATATAACTTAACCATCAAAAGTGCCTGATCGACAAAAGTGAACCAGACTTATAAATACACTAATTTTCGAAATACAACACTGAAACTTCACCAAAGACACTAAACCAACATCAGAAGGAAGATTTGCAGACACCAGGAGGTAAATTCGACAGGAAAACATCTTTATTGGGACACCAAAAACTTCGAGGTGACGATCTACAACTTCGACGGCGGCCATTGCTGTTTCATCAACGCTCAACTGAACACAGCCATCTACTGTTTGTCTGCGAGACGGTTCGCAACCTATTTATTTATTTTTACACTTTCAATTGAATATATGTACTTTTAGTTTTAAAAATTTATCTTGTAATGCTATACTTTTTAATCTTTGCCCCATTTCTCTGACTTTTCCCATAAATAGCTGTTCAAAGTACCTTTGTACTTTATATAAAAATCTGTAATAACATATCGATATCCTGAGAATCGATTTAAAAATCGACAAGAGTCCGAATAATCAATTGTTAATAAAATAATTAATACCTTTCAATTAAAATAGTTTTTTCTTCATTTCTAAATATAACTATTTAACAATAGATTAATTTAAACATAATTTGCTACAAGAATTTCATCACCAGAAGGAAGATAACCTCCAAACCGAAAGTAACCAAGAATCGATTGCAATTGGAGACAATCCTATAAGAGGCTGGAATTCTTTAACAAATACACAAAGGCTTATAAAATCTTCTAAATAAATGATAAATGTTTCGGAACGTCACGAAACTCAATTAATTAATTGTTTTTAATTAGTTGATTAATAAAAGAAAATTAAAAAAATTTTTTTTTATTAAAAAAAATTTTTTTTTTTGCAAACAATTTTATTTCTTACACGAACACATATTTATATATTTTGTAGCACAATACTATTTCCACGATACACGTTTAGTTACAATTTGGCTAGCCCAAGAGTGGGGCTTAAAAGAAAAGGAAGCAGACCAGATAAGGATTGGTAAGAGATATATTATTCCAAATTGGCGCACAACTGAGGGGCTTTAATTAGGGACTGAAAGGCCACTACAATCTGCCCAATCACTAATTGGAGTTTGGCAGCAGCTATAAAGCCAGAGAAAGGGAAAAATGCAACGACGTACAACCTCAAAGAAACGGGCAGCGGAGGCCGAAAATGAAATCGAAATGGACATGGAAAATAAAGAGGCGACGCCAGTAGAAGATATGGAAAGGTTATTGCCACCAGTATTGTCGAAACAACCTGCACAACCAGAGGGACAACCTAAGATGCCCACACAGACAGGGGAAGTCAATGTCCGGGAGGAACAGTTAGAAAAACCTCACAAGCAGAAAATATGACAATACAAGAAATGTTCAGAGCGATGATGGAAGACAATCAATCCTTAAGTAAAAAGATGGAAGAAAGGATAGGAGGAAAATTAGAAGATTTGAAGAAGGATAACCAATCCACAAAAGAAGAATTGAGTGGGATGAACAAGAACATGGAGGAGAATAGTAAAAAATTAGAAGAATTGAAGGAAGACAACCAATCTTTTAAGGAAGAATTTAAAGCGACTAAGGAAGAATTGATTAACAAAATTGAGAATACCAATAAGAGAATTCAAGAGAACAGTAAGAAGATGGAAGAGGACAACTGATCCTTGAGTCAGAAAATTGACGAAACAAATCAAAAGATTGAGGAAACCAGCAAAAAGATGGAAGACAAATTGGAAGAGAATAACAAGAAAATTGAAGAGAAGATGGGGGAGAAATTGGAAGAATTGAGAGAGGACAACCAAATTGTAAGAGAAGAATTAAGGGAGGTCAATCAGGAGAATCTGGACAAGCTAGACGAAAGAATGGAATTGTTAAGAGAAGAACTGAACAAGGAAATCAACGTTAACAAGAAAGCTATGAATAAAAAATTAGGAGAAGAAAACATAATGGTGAATCGACAGATCCGAGAAATTGACGGAAAATGCAACCAGACCGAAAAGGAAGTACAAGAATTTAAGGAAGTAGTAAACATCAAGTTTACGAATATAGAAGAGCATAGCCGCCGGAAAGTGGAAGAACAGAGGAAGGAGACTCAGGAAGAATTCGGGAGAGTACGGAACCAAGTCGCGGAACGGTGTGATGGGATGCAAGAGGCTATGACCAATATCACGGGTCAGGTACGGCAAAGCCAAGAAGAGATGGAAGCTTTGAGGAATAGACCTACTCATTTCACCGGATTACCCATCAACGAAAACCGAGAATGGCTCAACTTCCGGCAGTGCAAGCGGAAACCAATGGAGTTCCTGGCGAGGATAGAGGAGTACTTCGCCAAACATAGAGGAACTCAATGGAGCAATAGCCGGGAAATACTGGACGAGTCATTCAGGGAGATGACTGATAACTGGTGGATGGCTAACCGTAGCGAGATTGCCGACTACCAGCAGTTCAGGAGAATGTTTAAATCAAAATACTGGTCCGAAACCACACAGAACCTGATCAGAGACAACATTTGCAACGGACGATACAGGGCTCAAATAGGCAATAGCATGACAGCCTATTTCCTAGGGAAGGTGTGCCTGGCGAAACACCTCGAGCCGGCTATACCCGAAGAGTGCCTGGTAAATAAACTATCCTATCATTATGACGAGGATATTGTCAGGGCAAGGAGAGGTAGCCAGATCAAGACGGTGCAGGCCATGACGGAGTTACTAGAAGGGTACGAGAATGAAGAGTACTACCGCCAGAGCAGGAGGAGGAATGAGCGACCGGAGGCAAGAACGAATCAGTACCCAAGTAACGGCAATAACCATCCCGGAAACCGAAACCAGCCCAGTAATTACGACGGCCATAATAACCCGCCGCGTAATAACCACAATTTTAATGGCAACACGAACGGTAATAGGAACAATAACACCTATCCTAATAACCGGAACAATTATTATCAGCCCCCTAACAGCCCGTATAGTCAGAGAAATCCCTACCCCGGTAATGGTGAAAGACATTACCAGCCAAATAGAAATTACTATAACAACAATAATAATAATAATAATAATAATAATAATAATAATAATAATAATAATAATAATAATAATAATAATAATAATAATAATAGAGTTTCACGCCCGAGGGTTAATTTTATAAGAGCGGAAGATCGAGGTCCGAGAAGGTACTACCAACAACGGAGGAACAGTTTCCACGGTGGAGATGGAAGATGGAGAAGTGCAGAACGGGACGGTCCACGCCACGAACATGGAAGAAGAAGTACCAGCCTGGAGGATCTTGGCCGACAACAAAACAGGGAAATAACCCTCGAACAGGGTACAGAGCGGCAGGAACCGACACAGAGTTTCCAGAACGATGCCTCGGTCAATCCGAGTCCTAACGATGACCACAATACTTTAAACGGGATGAGGCAGTAATTAACTATTACGACCCGTTGCTGCTTCTACTTCCTGGGTTTTATAAAGATGAGTTGCAAGAAGCAACCAATTCACAGAACATCACAATAATCAGTAATCATTATTTAAAAGATAAAGAACCGAACTTTTAGAGGAGAACGAAAAGAGCCTCAATAATAATAACAATGAAATATTATATATAACAGCGGAGGTAGAAGGAATTCCCGCGAAAATCATGATTGACACCGGTGCAAATATTTCTATCATAAATGCAAATGAACTGGAAAGAATCCAGAATAAGTGTGGAAAAACCCAACACTTGAAGGAGTAGAGGAGCAAACCATCAAAGAGTTAAATCCGAAGAGAAGGCAATAATAAGGAAAGAAAAAGAAAAAATCAACTTACAAAAGTATAAATAAAATGTTCCTGTATAGAGTACAATATATGACCATATGTTGTTGTAAAGGATAATCATAATAATACGTATGAACTGAGAGAAATAGTTTCCGGAAGAGTTAAAGGTGTGTACAACCAAGCATCCATGAAAAAGTACTATGAAGAATGAGTTGAGAATTTTGAATTTAACTAAAAATTCAAAAAGACAGTAAGATCAACTTACTACCAAACTGATTTCGAGAGGGAACATTTGAAAGCAATTAAAAAGAATTTTGAATTTGAATACAAAAAATTCAAAAATCGAAGTAAGAACATCTTACTACCAAATATTTATGAGAAAAAACTTTATGGCAAAATAAAAGAAAGAATATGAATTTACATAAAAATTCAAAAATAATTGTAAGACCAACTTACTATAACTAATTTTGTGAAAAAACTTTATGGTAATTAATTAAGAAGAATTTGAATTTAGAGAAATACCAACAAATTCAAAAGATAATTGTAAGATCAACTTACTACCCACAATTTTGAAGAGAAACAATTTGGAATAAATAAAAAGGAAGAATTAGAATTTAGAATTATATATAAAAAAAAAAATTGAAAATTAAGTAAGCACATCTTACTATAAACAATTTTGAAGGAAACAATTTTTGAAATAAATGAATTAAACAGAATTTGAATTTTTATAAAACGTCGAAACTTTAAAACAAAATAAGATCAACTTATTACAAATGATTTATGAGAGATGTTATGGAATTAGATGAAAAGAAGAATTTGAATTTCGATAAAACTAACAAAGTTCTAAAAATAAATATGTTCCATTTATAATTAAATTTAGAAGAAAATAATATGATTAATTCAGAAAAAAGAATTAAATATAATCCAGAATAAATGTGAATATCAAGCATTTGAAGGAGTAGAGAAGAAAAAAAAAGTGTGATATACAAGAGAAGGCAATAATTTGGAAACAAAGAGAAAAATCTGTTATTATAATAAAATTATAAAAAATCCAAAAAAGAAAAATAATAAAATAATAATGAGAACAACCTATGACTAATTACTTATGAAACGATAATGGAAACAGTTAATCAAGAAAAAGGAATGCGATATTACTCAGTTCTGAAGAAACAAAGAAGAACAACTCATACCAAACATATGGAGAAGATGATTTTGAACAAATAATAATAATAAGACCTATATGAAATGCAATGAGAAGAAGTACCACATGAAATATAATATAAATGAATTAATGTTAATGAATGCGAAGGCGGATTAATAACTTTCTAAGAGAAAGGAAAGAACAAAATGTTTAAATAATATGATCAAAATAACAACCTGAATATCTAATATAAAGATACAAATTTAAAAATTAAATATAATAAAATAAGACCATTCAAATAATGAATAAGAAAATGCTATATATAAAGACCATGCTAACACTGTAATTAACCAGAAGGAAGTATAAAGAGAATTCAGATGGAGAAGGAAAAGAGTTACACTATAACTAGTAACAAGAATTATTAAGAGAAGTTTTCAACCATAATTAAAATAAATATATCAGACGAGTTAAGAGTTCAGAAAAATGTATATATAATGAGTATAATAAGAATTAAGAAGATTTATTAAGATAGAAAATGTGAGATAATCTGATAAACTACGAAGTGAAGAATCCAAAGATATTTTTATTAGTCGAAAATGAGACTACTTTTTATTTAATTTATTCGATGACTGACTGAAGATAATTCCAGCAGTATTATGTTTTTTGAGCAGAGATGAATGTGCCTCTGGACTCAAATTGTAGAAGTATGGCCAGCAGAGTTGTGAAGCCTACAGTGCCCCTCTGAACTGCCCCAGCCCACGTGATAGGGAATGTTAGGGAATTAATATCCCAAGGATGCAACACGAAGTTTATAAAGAAAGAAAAGGTATAATAATAATAATAATATATCTCAGAAGACACTAACTATCCAAGAAGGATCAAAAGTCAGATAAGTGACTATATATATAAAATTTATTAAACTCAACTATAAAAAAGTCGATATAGAAATGGAGAGGAAAATGAAATATAAAAAATAATGAAATTATCATAAGAAATTATTTCATCCATAAACAAGTCTGAAATAATTACTTCTGGAGGAGAGCAATCTGTAGCGTGACAGACAAGCACATAAAAATGAATGGCGAATTGATCATTAAAATAATATAATAAAATGTTTAAATCCGAAGGAAGCAAAATAATAAAGAATTAATTCAGAGCAACCGTGCAGTACAATCATTGATTAAAAGTTTAAGTTCGTATAAAAGAAATGTTACTAGTGATGAATCATCAAAACCCAGTTTAATAACTCAAGGTGAAAAAATATAACCCAGAAAGGTAAGGAGTAGATAAGGAAGCAACCCAGAACATTATTAAACCCACAACGAATGTAAGGAATAAATAAAAAAGAAACCCAGAACAAGGCAAGATCCACCATAAAAGGTGATGCATTTAAAGAAACAAGAAGAGTAGATGAAGAAGTAACCCCCAAAAACCCGAAGACATCCAGAAGAAGATGAAGAAAATACAATTCTAAGAAGCCAGAAGAAAAGAAGACATCGTTGAAGAAACAAGAAGAAGACAACATCCACAAGAAGAAGGAATGCTCTTGAAAATAACACCCATATCCCAAAATAAATAAAAGCAATAATAATAAAAAGTATAACAAAGTATTCATGAAAAAAACCACATGTACAATAGAAATAAGACTAAAAGTGTATAGAGTAAGGTTTCAAGTGGACCAAGGTGAAACAATAATATAATACCCAAAGAACAAATCTTCATTGTAACCCACAAATAGATTTCTTGATTTTAGCAAGACTAAATAACCATTTAGAAATAGGGCAAAGGAGTGTAAAGTGAACCAGTGCTAGTTTGTGTATTATGAAAAATGAACCTTATGTTTCACTATTGGCTTTCACAAACTATGTAGATAATGAAAAAATACAACTTTTGAGTGACTTATTATTTGTACAGAGGGAATATAATAAATGTGTTAACATAGAGCTGTCAATCTGTTTAAAATGACATTTATTTAAATGATGAATAAAAACAGAAGCAGACACAGGATAAAAAGAAAAGTGACAGGGTACAATTACCCAAAAAACCATATTAAAAACAGTTAAAAACTGAATAATTAAACTTAGTATAAGGAATAGAGAATAAGAATGTAGAAAATAAGGTTTTGTTTATATAGAATAAGATATTTTAAAAATGTATTAGGAATAAGGACATTTAAACAGTTTAGAACCACTAACATCCTTTAATTGTAAAAAAATTTATTACATGTATTAAGGTTAATAATTAAATAAGATGTTAGCAGGGAAAAAACATTCTTTTTTAAATAATATTTGTTATGTATTAGTATTAAGGTTTAAGTATAAAAAAAATGTCTAATTAGTTGAAGACAACTATTATTTAGAATTATTTCTTGTATGTTAATAGTATTGAAACAGATACTAATTGTTATTTTGGTTAATAGAAAAAAATGCTTAATTTATATTGCAATGTTAAAAAGTCAGAGAGGGTATAACTCAATGTGTATTGTTTATATAAAAATTTGTATGGAAAAATTGTTAGGAATCTAGGCAGAATGATAAAAACTAAACATCATCAAAACTGAGAAACTAAGTACTTAAATACATTTAAACTGAAGGGATTTAGATAAGGTAAACCAGAAACAAAGCCATATAATTAGAAATATAACTTAGAAAGATTTTGTAAAATTATAGCCAGGATTATTAATAAAAATGGAAATGACAGAACTCAAATATTTGGAGTGGGGAGTCATATATTCCAACATAATATTTTAAAACTTAACCATTCATATAATTGCAAGAAATTAAGGGAATATATACCTTTTATTACAATATGAGATTTAATAATCATAAATATAACTTGATAATGGCAGAATTTGGATAATAACAGGAAGCTGGACTTTAAAATTTACAATATACAAAATGAAGGTAAAATTACCAATTTTAGATCAAAAACTTAATGAAACGGCATTATTTGATATCAAAATACGTCGAATTAACTGAAGGATAAAATTAAGTAACAACTGGCTAATAAATTTGAATAATAACCAAAGTATAAG
The DNA here is from genome assembly GCA_034769895.1 of Magicicada septendecula. Taxonomy (NCBI): domain Eukaryota; kingdom Metazoa; phylum Arthropoda; class Insecta; order Hemiptera; family Cicadidae; genus Magicicada; species Magicicada septendecula. Next base: position 259,222,671 of record CM068371.1, on the reverse strand, counting down.
CAGTTATATAATGTAACTTTATTACATGCACAGGATGCAAAATAAAATTCGAACAATGTAAGGAATAATATTGCTTTGGCTAAGGTTTTAGTCGGAGGTGAAGGAAGTAAAAGAGTTAATTATTGAACGTTGTACGGGACACTTGACACGAGCATTTAAAACGTATCAACCTAGTTTCGAATACCGTAATGGCGAGTAATAGTATGATCCGAGAGTGAAAATCGCGAGTGGCGGCGAAAAACATTTTACAACCTCAACCCAGTGACATAAACATCTACCAACACCGAACAAACATGGTATAGCACAAAACTACAGTGAACTAACATTTTAAACTCGATAAAACAGTAATATAACTTAACCATCAAAAGTGCCTGATCGACAAAAGTGAACCAGACTTATAAATACACTAATTTTCGAAATACAACACTGAAACTTCAGCAAAGACACTAAACCAACATCAGAAGGAAGATTTGCAGACACCAGGAGGTAAATTCGACAGGAAAACATCTTTATTGGGACACCAAAAACTTCGAGGTGACGATCTACAACTTCGACGGCAGCCATTGCTGTTTCATCAACGCTCAACTGAACACAGCCATCTACTGTTTGTCTGCGAGACGGTTCGCAACCTATTTATTTATTTTTACACTTTCAATTGAATATTTGTACTTTTAGTTTTAAAAAATTATCTTGTAATGCTGTACTTTTTAATCTTTGCCCCATTTCTCTGACTTTTCCCATAAATAGCTGTTCAAAGTACCTTTGTACTTTATATAAAAATCTGTAATAACATATCGATACCCTGAGAATCGATTTAAAAATCGACAAGAGTCCGAATAATCAATTGTTAATAAAATAATTAATACCTTTCAATTAAAATAGTTTTTTCTTAATTTCTAAATATAACTATTTAACAATAGATTAATTTAAACATAATTTGCTACAAGAATTTCATCACCAGAAGGAAGATAACCTCCAAACCGAAAGTAAACAAGAATCGATTGCAATTGGAGACAATCCTATAAGAGGCTGAAATTCTTTAACAAATACACAAAGGCTTATAAAATCTTCTAAATAAATGATAAATGTTTCGGAACGTCACGAAACTCAATTAATTAATTGTTTTTAATTAGTTGATTAATAAAAGAAAATTAAAAAATTTTTTTTTAATTAAAAAAATTTTTTTTTTGCAAACAATTTTATTTCTTACACGAACACATATTTATATATTTTGTAACACAATACTATTTCCACGATACACGTTTAGTTACAATTTGGCTAGCCCAGCAGTGGGGCTTAAAAGAAAAGGAAGCAGACCAGATAAGGATTGGTAAGAGATTTATTATTACAATATATATATGAGAGGTTAGACTTTGTGCATATGATAAAGTTAAAATGTTTTTATAACAAAATAATAAAATGTGGTTTATTCTAATTATTCACGTTTTTTGAGAAGTGATGTAGCAATTATTAAAAAATATATATAAAAATGTTATAACTGAAATTTGCAATAAAGATAGGCTAATAGGATTCATCAGCAACAAGAATAACTAACCGACAAAACCAACATAAATCAACAAACGTACCTACGTGTATGTGTACATAATTTACGGTGCTTATGTAGGTTAATTTAATAATTCATCAATTTCGTATTGACACACTTCATGAATGTGTTAGTATGTGTGTGTTGTCTGTCAACGCGAAATGTCCACATCGATACTTTGTTGTCGATAAGTGTAGAAATGCGACAATCGTGTACAGTGCATTCGATAGATTATCGGCACCGTGTATAATTCAGGTGAATTACAGAAAAGGAGGTTGTGGGAAAGCAATGCTGTTCTGCGTTTCCATGAACTCGCAGCCAGTCCGATTTGTAACACTTTTCCGATTTTCCGACCACTGTGCCAGTAATGGAACGGCTCATTTTCACAGATTAAGCTGTGGCATTGTTATTGCGGGTGTCTGGTTTTGTGTTTGTATACTACCAACGAGACAAACAGTATAAGACAGCATCTGTTGTAACACAAATGATTGCTGTATTTGTGATGCATATTAAACAAACAATAGTACGGGGGACTCCGCTTAAGATAAATACACATCAAACATATCGAAGGTTCAGACCGTCATCTCAGCCGACTCACAAATTAAGGATGTAGTACAATAGTGTCTACTCCACTTGCCTGTATGGTCCTCCTTATTATTCTGAAGTTGCTATATTACGTGGCTCGTGACGAGCTTGATAGGACTAAACAGAATTAATGTTTTTTTTTTTAGTTTTTGTACACGGTTTAAAAGTTTGTGTAAATAAAGGTGCAAAAATTTGGAGTATAAGTCACACAGTGTGCGGGTCGATACAAAGAACTTGGGAGCGAAGTTCGGAAGAGGTATACATTGAGATTTTATAAAGTGATTGCGGAGCTGTGCGGTCTTTGTGGCAGTGAAACTTAGACGCTGAGTGGAAAGACCCAAGCTAAGGACTGTGAGATATTTAAGATCATCACTGGCAGTATCACAAAGGGGCCGGCTCAAAAATGATGACGTAAGGAACGTTTTAGGATTATACACTCTAAACCACAAGATAAAGGAATACAGACACGATTGCACAGGCAGTGTAGAAAGGATGAATGAAAATGGAAAGCGAGTAGGCTATATCTTGCAACAACTTGGGTAATAATAGACGGCTGAAGCACAGCGATGTTCACACTGCCTTGTCTTGATGCTGAACTACTCAGCTGGCAATATACCCTGTCTTCCTTTCCACTAAGCTCTTTTGAAGCTACAAAAAAAAAAGGAAAACGGAAGAAGCACGTAACTTTATTATTCGGAGTCCACAGAATATGGAATCCCGCGAAAAATCATAATCGAAAATGTTAGACATTTTATCAACGAAACGCTTGGAAACAGTAGTGAAAAGGTATAAAAGGTAAATGTTCAGCTAAGAATACAGCCGAAAGGTTCTAGCCAAAATACACTTAAAATAGAAAGTCAACAAGTGTCCATATATGATCAGACGCGACATAAAATGAACTGAAAATATCACGAAAAGTCACGAGTTAAGGAACTGGTGAATGTTTTTGGTGCAAAACGGTTACTGTCGCTAGATTTGCAGCCCTCTCATACACATCCAACGAATGGTTTGTTGTTTACTTACATGTCAGGGAATTACAGGACCTGGTTTTAGATCATTATCTACAATTTTGTGTCCGATATACCGGTAAATGCCTGTTCGCTAACTAAAAGTTGACGTTAGGTACGCAATACCACACAGCCTTATACAGCGATTGGAATTAGTCCTGTTTCAAACAGTTCTAAAATTACCAAGAGAGTGACAACAAAAAGAGAGAGATGACCATAAATTGAGAGTTGTAATCCTGTGGAGAGTAAAAAGTGAGGAAGATGAAAGTATGAAGCAGTTCACGCATTTCACTAACAAGCTAGGCCGAAATTCCTGACGTTAAGAAGACCCACAGAAAGTATAAACCTTACAAAAGATTTAGTAACTTTCATTAGCTTCTTTTATAATTTTTCACTTATCCTTAAAATATTTACGTGTTGATATGTTAGCTGATAAAATGTGCGTGCAAGTCTCCATTCTACCGTACTACATTGCTACTTAGTAAGAAGTGAAACAGCCGAAGAATTTGTTTAGGCAAACATACAATTATTTAATTCTAATAAGTATACATTGGCCATTTTAAGTATTCTTTTCTATAACATCTCGGTATTTCGATTGTGAAGAGAGAGGGAGGGCCTATTCTAATTTTTCGTTGGCGGCCTATGTTTTTGCACTACTCATTTTGCGACTGTTGGCCAATAGAGTGTGATGTGGGTACGTCAAAAAAAATATATTCTCACATTGGCAACGTACTATATTATGACACAGACTTAGACAGTTATAAAATTGGAGTTGCTATGAGAAAAATGGCAATACAGTACAACTGGGCATGTCTATAAATATCGTGAGACAATAAATATCAATAAAATAATATACCGTTAAAGTGGATAAACTTATTTAAGCTGCAGTGGCGTGGCGTTGGTACATAACAGCTGTTGCCGGTTGATTAGTTCTAAAACTTAGTGAAAAATTAATTCGAATTTTTTATAGTATCAAATATTTCTTTTAGTAGGTATTGTATTTAGAGCCAAAATATATTTTTAGTGTATTTTCTATCATCGGCTGGCAGAAGAAGAAAATCCCGGTTCAATGTAATCCGAATTCATTATAGTTACACAAAATAAATTTGGATACAAAAAATCGAATTAAAAATAATAAAGAGAACCAGAGAAACGCACTACTAAAAGAACAAAATAGAAATTGGTGCGCAGTATCTGATACACTTAAGTTCCGAAAACGAACAAGGTGCTAACTGGCGTTTTGCCGGTTTATACAGCGGCAACACGTTGGATACCCCCCCAACCTTTTACGTAGCAGTAACAACTACTACGAGGTTAATGACCATACGCAGTTAAACGTTGCCGACGTCTGGGCAGGCAACTCAAATTTAAAATGACGGTGCAAGTGTCCAGCAGTTCGAAGCAAACGCTATGCTTCTCTTCAAGTTTCCGCACTAATGTCGTTTCCATTTCAAATTCAGTTTTCGGCAACAGCGGTTACATGGACCCCACGCCACTAAGCGATACCAAAAACTATTAATTCGTGGTAAAAAACTATCACAGTGGGAAATTATCTTTTTACGGCAGACGCAGAATAACGTACAACTGAAAATATCAAGCAGGAGATAGTGGAAGCAGATATGGTCTAGTACAAGTAGGGTGTACTCATTTGGGGTGAACTACACACAAACAACAGAGACTTTACCAGCTAAGGATGTCAGTGATTTTTTTTATTTTTATGTGTGAACCAGTGTGTGAATCGACTTTTTTAAAAATTATTCTTCCTAACGTGGATTCAAGCACATCACACCCGACTTAAAAACCATATAAAAATGAAATTATAATACTGAAAACAGGTAAGATTGTATAAAAGAACTGAATGTAGCATTCAGAACTTGATCAGAGAACGGACACGGATACACTGGGTTGGGTAAGTCTCGTCCAGACCGTGAGACTGTCCTCTGAGACAGGAGAATATCGAGTGTCCGATGATAAAATGTCAGGGTTATGAAGAACATGTAATGATATTTTACTGTACGTAACTTTAATCTGAACTTAATCGCGTGTGTAGAAATAGTTTAACCGGGGAAAATCATTTGACACTGAAAGTTGAAAGACCACTATTCACACACACCATCTTGAAAACGCGCGGGTGTGTGCGCACACACACACACACACACACACACACACACACACACATACATTTGAGATTTACGCAGGCGCACGGCCGGGAAATAATGAATTCAGAAGTATACTTGGAAATTCGCCATGTTTCATTATAATGCGAGTAAATGCAGAGAGTAATTTTCAGCAATGTTTGTAGGCTATAATGGTAGGCCTCGGGATGTCTGCAGGCTTGTCACGTTTTGCTGTGTCATTAGTGCTGGCGGGGATTTAGCGGCAAACGAAAAGTATTAGCGCATTGCACCTTCTTTAACAAAGTTGCGCTTCTCCCACTCCTCTCAAACTTTACAACTCCCTGTAAATATTTTAAAACCACTCTTACGTAGTGAACTTTGTTCAGCAACGTGCATGAATAAATTGTCATTTACTCTATGTTTACCTACCTGACATTCAGTTTCTCTATCCTCAGCATCCTCAGCGTTTTCTCGCAATGGTTTTCTCTTTGTCTATCCTCTTTCTCTCTTCTTTCCTGCCTCTCTTCCTCTGCTTCCCTCTCAGTCTGGTGTTATCATCGCATTTTTATCTCAGTTTTCGTAACTTTTTCTCGTGTTTTTACGCATCTTAATGAAGCGCTTGTCTAAATTATACAAGAATTTATAGAACCCTTATTACGTTAAATTATCTTTTTTCTCTCTTCTCCTCACTTAAAGTAACGGTAGTTTTGTCTGATTGTATATTACTATAGATATGCCAATTTTCAGCTATCAATTTTCGTCACAATAGTTTCAATAGTATCTTAGGTTTCTGTATCTGTAACGCCAGTTATTCTACCTCCGCCATTTCACTCTCTTCACTTCCCCCTCTCGCTATTTCTCTCGTCTAACTTACCTTTCCCTCTAACTACTCTTCACACAATCTTTCTTTGTTTCAAATTATTGTATAGTGTATTTCTCTTGCATCAGCGGATGTACAAAAAGAAAAAATTAGTTTGCATCCTGTATGTCAAAATAACGGTTAGGTTGCATCTCCATCATCAGGACTATTTCTTTTGTTATGTAGTAAACGTGTCGATTGCACTTGGCGTGAACAACTAATGGAAAACGTGAAGAAGAAACAGAATTAGGAGCAAAGCATTTTGTTCTTACAATTTATTGCACTCGACTCGTAATTTTGTATTTTATTCATAAAAAATTCCAGAAGTGAACGTTAAATGCCAGATAGTAATATGTCAGTTTAACAATCGGTAACAGCTGTTATTGTGTTTTGTTTCAGATTGTTTAATCAATAATAACATCAAAGGACTAGTAGAGGGAACAGAAGAAAATACACAAGTACTGAAAAGTAAAGAAGACACGACTCTACGTGCATTTTTTGTTTAGGTAAAGAAATATGTGTTATCCTTGTATAATATCTTTGTTGCAACCAGGTTCAAGTAGTTGTCTTCTTCTTCTTCGTGTGCTACTTTAGCTTGCACCGACCTTTGCCTCCAACCTCCATCAACCTTTGTCTCCAACGATCCCAATCTCTTTCCGCCTCTTTCCAGAGTTTCTCATTCCCAGAAGATTGGTAGCTAATCGTTGAACATTGCCCCGCCGGCGGATGCACAGTGACCGCTTCGTCTGGTGTCCGGCCCTGCATTACCTTTTTGGGTACTGGAGTGTCGCTCATTCACTCTTCATATTCTACCGACCTTAGCCATTTAATCTAAACACGCTGCGTTCCTTGTAAAGTTGTCTCAGTTCTGACTGAACCTGATGCGCCATGTACATCTCTTAACCTGAAAAAACTTATTCTCAGTACTCGTTGCTCAAATATTTCCTCTTCAGTCCTCTTTGTAAAAGTCCAAGTTTCGTAAGTCTCATATGTGACACAGGTTGTATTATAGTCTTATATGTTTTTAATATTGAACTGAATTTGTATCCCTTACAGAATCTTAATGAATGGAATGGTCTGCTACTCATAAGAATTTTGTTTCTTATCTACTGGTCGTGTCATCTTATAGTTTACTTTGGTGACCGGGTAATTGAAATCTTATCTAACCTCGATTCAGTCGTCCCCGATTTTCCAGTTCTGATCCAATTTCCCGTCCTCATTTCCATCGCCTTGGTTCTTTCACTATTAATTCACAACCCGATCTCACAATCACTTATACGTACTGTATTCATAAAAACGTTTTCAGGTAATTCTTTTCGTCTAATATAATATCCTCTGTAAGGGTATATTAAAATGTACTTCAGAGGTTTAAAAATAGCAGTTGTTTTGTTTTAAACTTTAATGTTTTAAATGTTAATCTATATACATATGAAAAGTCTTAGTAATTGTTAGTTCTTCCAGAAAACTATCCGCCATATTCTAAAAGTTTCTAAACCTTTCATGTTAAAATTATTTCTAAAATAACATAAACGGCTTCAGAAATTAATTTACACTGTTGAAACAACTTTAGTAGAAGAACGAACTTCCGTCGGAGCGATAGGTAAAGCGCAACACTTCCTGTCTACATTGCAGACCACACACGGTGTGCATATGAAGCCGTAAATCAAACGCATACTGATAATCAGGATAATGTGAAGAGTGGACATGCTCCAATGGCTGCGGCCGGCGGTAGCGTTAATCACACATACACACGCGCGCGGGCGCGATCTACTGTCTGTACTGTGGTGTACATTAATAACAAAGTGATGTGCAGGTGGTACAAAAGAACCCCCCCCCCCCACACACACACACACACACACACACACACTAGTAGCAACAGTTGGCCGTGTCGGAGAGTTCAATTAGTTTTCCAGTCTTGTTTGTTACTACTGCAAGAACTTTCCACTGACTGCTGATCTAAAGGATTCGTTAATTGATACAATCTCACTTCCATCTGCGGTCGACCTTACCGCGTTCATTACATTTCATTATCACCAATTTAAATGAGTTTCCAATTTCATTGAATTGATTTGAACGATACTATTCAATAACATCGCTTATAGCTGCGATTAAAATCTTTAATTTATGCTTTTCATATTTTCCTTGCATAATGTTAATTGCTAATATTATGACTGGCTGCCTACACTTAAGTACGTATACATTTTATTAGTTTAATTGACATAACTACGACTATGAAGTCGGTTAACGAAATGGTAGTCACATTTTCTTATATCAGAAAAATAATTCCAAGTGTAAAAGTTATTGTATTGCAATTAAAAATATTGGTGTGGAGAACCATACATGACTTCCATGTTCTAAGATGTATATTTAAAATCATTTTCAAAATGAAATATTTCCATAGGAAACTACTTCTTTCTTCAGCCTTAACCACAGTACTTATGTATACCACCTCACGTTTGTGGACTCGATTTTCACTGATGATGGTAGTCGATGGCACTGCCGAAACGTCTGGTTTGCAGAAAACATTGGACCACGGCCAAACAGCCCGGGAAGGAGTTTTAACAACAAACTACTTCTTTGTTGCCGATAACGTAGTACATATATAAAAATTCCGATTACGGAATGGACACCAGTGCACCTGTGTGCACTGGGCTTGTGGGACTCTCGCCCACTAAAACTCCTCTTCTTCGCCACGCATGGGCCATGGAACCATTTGAACTCCAATCTTCATGAGAATACTGTCTGTTTCATCGATACTAGTTGCCTGGCAATAAAATTATTTTATTTTTAACAATTACTATTGTTTAAAATTTTAAATGCATTTTAATTTGTTTTCGTCAAACTTATTAAATCAATACCAAACGTGAATAAAATACCTCTCCCCGTTAACCGATCTTCACCAAAATCAAACGATCTTGAGTACTCTACAACGCAGGCACATACGCAAAAAATTATTTGTTTCTGTTTGAATTTGCGACAGTTATTGTTCGCCATAGAAAACAAAACGTGACAAGTGCAGAATTTTAGGTTTGTGTCTATAATATATATTTGACAAGAAGCAAAGCTAGATATGGTGACAAAACATCAAATAAGTGGGCAATTGAGTTCTGAAGAAATGACGTATCAGCTAAAATGGTACCCCCATGTCAGGTGGGTGAAGACTATCCTCAACCTTCATGAGGAAGGACTGTACTTTTGGATAAAATGTTTGTAGGTCGAACGAAGAGCTGGCCAAAGGGAGCTGTGATCTGATTCGTGTAATGAAATTGGACTCTCGGTGCGAGTTATCGGCCGAGGGTCAATGATGTCTATAGTGTTATCAAAGTATTTCCTGTCAATACTATACTAGTCATTTTTCTTTATTAAAATCGGGTCTTTCTTTCTTTCCATTCGTCTTCTGATTTCCTGAACGACGATTCTGTTAACCCGTATAATTATAAATTTCTCAGCAAAACATTCTTCCTTAATACGTTTGTTCTTCTGTTTAACACCCACCATTCTGATCCATGTCTTAACGCTATATTCCACACAGGCTAGTAAATAACTAGCCATCAAAGAGGTCAAAATATTTTTCAGGAGGGGCACACAATTTTCCAGAGGATAAAAATATTTATATATTTTTCATACATACACACATGCACATATTAGTCTGTAATTCTTATATCATAATAGAAATAAGTACACAGATTATATGAATTCATTACAACATTTATTGCTTCAAAATATGCATAAAATTAATGGCTTGTAAAAGTTAATGTTTGATCTCCATAAAGTAGTCCTCAAGTTTCCAAAGTTTTAATATTATGATGTCCGTAATCAAAACATCAGATCAGGTTTTAGTGCATATGAGGGTACACCGTGGATAAAAAATTTCAACATTCCCTATGGAGCGTTGATCAGAGTAAAGCTGCGAATCTCAGTTTACGTTTCACAGAACAAACACTCCGAAAAGAAGGAGCGCTCCGAAGTCTCTCATGGAACCTGAGCATCTTGCAGAGGGTTCATTCCCTAAAGACGAAAAGTCTGTCTATGAACCGTTCCTCTGTAAATACATGCAGTTACATTGGCCAGCGAGCCACAGGAAGCAAGTCGCTGTCCACGCTGGACACCTTTTCGGCTTGCATGCGTTGTGTTGGTGTGGGTTTTGGCACTTTCCAATTAAAAAGCGTGCAAATGTAAGAAAATGAACACGAGTGAGGCTAGAAATAACGCGAATTGTGTGTGTGTGTGTCCTGCCTGTCTTTTTATTGTGGTAATCACAATAATAAAACTGGAAACGTAAACATTACATAATTGAGATATGCTTGCCTGCCAGGAACGATATATTTTCACTCATACACGATTTACAATTAAATGAAAAAATTGTAATTTTATTTCCTGGAAACAAAATTATTTATTTTTTAACAATTACCATTGTTTAAAAACGTTTAAATGAATTTTCAAGTACTTTACTCTTGTTAAAACGTAAAACGTTGCAGGTAAACTACCCCTTCCCCTAACCAATCTTCACCAAAATTAAAAGGCCTTGAGTCCACAATAACTTAGGCAGGTATGCAAAAAATATTTTGATTCTGTTTGAATTTCCGGTAGTTATCGTTTGCCATAGAAAAAATTCTACACATAGACACACAGACACACACACACACTTTTCGAAAAAATCGGTATGGAGAACCGTACATGACTTCCATGTTCTAAGATTTATATTCAAAATCATATTCAAAATGAAATATTTCCATAGAAACTACTTCTTTCTACTTATTGTTTCAGCCTTAACCACAGTACTGTGGTCACGAACGTTGTAATAGTTTCATGGGAATACAAAATAAAATCTGTAATAATGTTGTTACAATTTGAAATAAAAAAATATAATTTTATTTAAAAAAAAATTTTGTTGTTATTGTAAAAAAAATATTTTTTTTTTGGTGTAATTTATGTTCCTAATATTTAAAAAATAATCGTGGTTATTGTTTGTGTTTAGAAATTTAATGGAATTATGTTTATTAGTGTAATAGTGTCACTTTCTGTAAATTCACTTAATGACAATCTGGTTAACTCCAGTCCTAGTCGAAAGACGGCTCTCTTCTTCTTCTTCTTCTTCTTCTTCTTCTTCTTCTTCTTCTTCTTCTTCTTCTTCTTCTTCTTCTTCGATGCGTTTGTTATTTCGTATGTACCGCCTTTCGGTTAGTCTGTGTTCTCGATTAATTTCTTCGTTAAGTATTTCAAAGAAAAATTAAATCCAAATTACATAACAGAAAGTTTATTAATAAATTATTTAAATTTATCGATAAGAATCGATATTACACAGAAGTATCGACTCACTCAGGGCCGGTCGATAAAAAGTTTACATTGGTTATATATAATAATATAGTGTTCTTTGAACGGTTATTTAAAAATAGCCAGAGAAGGGTATGGACCAGAAAGTATAACACTTACAATGATAAATGCCTTAATGCTAACAAATACAACGTTATAATTAATAAATAAAAGTTTATATATAATATTTATTTCAAACCAAAGCAGTAGAAATTCGTTTCTTCCCAGCTGGAGTGGTATGAGGACGAGTCAAAATGGCCGACTGGCGCATGCGTAGTGGAACGTCTAACCTTGACGAAATATTTGTTTAAATAAAGATGTCTTTTCTCCGTTTAAATGGTCTCAGCAATTGTGTATAATGGTTCTGGAGTTAATTGAGTGTCACTGGTGTATTGTTTAATAGTTCACTTGGTGTAAATTGTTGTGATTATGTCTATTTCACTTTGTCTATATGTGTCGGTTTAACCTTGATTGTTAGTCTGTAAAAGGTATGGTATTGGTGTTATTTTAATTAATTAGGCGTGTGTGGTTCTGTTTATTGGTGATACACTGTTCATAGTTTAATTTCACCGGTTCACAAATAAATATAACTCAAAATAAAAATTTATAAAAATTTTCACCGAACTCGGTTTACTTATAGTTCGCCATTATAGGTTATATCGAGCAAACAATCTCGTTTAAGTACACTCTTCAACGGATAATAATGAACTGTTCTCATTTCCTTCGTCTCCTGAAAATCTTAGCCAATTTAATATATATTATACATTGTTTCAAATTATCTTAGCTTCCGATACATTTTATTTGAATACATTATACTCGGAAAATAATTTCGTTATTAATTAACTGTACGAAATACTAAATACATATTCGGTTTCTTTATTCTATTCTGCTTATTTTGATACTAATTAATATAGTTTTACAAAGTTTTCATTAAAAAAATTATATTTCTTACATTTTGGAAGGTAGGCTTAATTTTGTATTTCCTGTTCTCTAAGCAGATAATAGCCATTTTCTCTGATATAATTATTATTCTATTGAATCTGAAATTGATATAATTGTCTATTCTTACTTAATTTCTTGCAATTTAGTTGGTTAATTATTGTTTTTAAATACAATTCATTTATCTATGACTCCTCCTCTGATAATGTTAGTTAGTCCATACCATTTGTATTTATAATTTTACTTATCTGCTGACCATATCTTTATAAAGTATTATTTACATGGTATTACTATATGGTGGGTTTATCTTACATAAATATTATCAGTTTAGTTGGTTTATAGGATTAGATTTGTCAATTATTCTGTAGTCTAAATTTACTATCTGGCCTAGATTTGATCTGTTGCTATTTGCAAAGTCTTTACTAATATAGTTAGTTTGTACCCTTCTCTGACCTTCTATTCTTATATAATTTATTAACAATTTGTTCCTTGACTATTATAACATTGAATATTGATTTTACAATTAAAACATAACACTTATTTACTATCAAATCTGGTACTTTGAATCATACCTTCTTTTTGTGTACTGATTACACACAGTAACATAATAAAAATATTTTATAATATAGGAATGGTATCTACATTTAGATATTGCATTCCTAATTTAAATTAATAACAAAATAATATTTTATAACTATAATACTGCTTAATACTAAATCTTATTTATCTAGTTAATGTTTGGAACTAGGAACATAACATATTGGTTCCATTAAATGTTCAACCTCTTCTTAAAAACTATTTATTTACAGTCTGATCTGTACTTCCCAATTTTAAGGATGTATTCCCCGTTACTTTATGCTAAACACAAGCTATCTGTTTATTATTATTCATTCTATGGAATGTTCTAATAAACAGTGGCATTTCATTAGAAATATTATTCCTTAATCTTTCACCATATTACTTAAGTAACTATTATTATGATACTGTTCAAAAACACTTAAAGTTATTTACTTGCACGGTAACTCATGTACCTTTTCAAAGTTTATTGATTATAATTTAATAACTTGCACTTGTCCCTGGTTATTTATTGATATTATGATAGTCCTTTTACAGTTTTACAATATGAAATATTTAACCATGGGGGGACTGTTAAGGTTTGTCTATATAAACTACACAATAACTTTTTTGGGTGCACTGTTACTTAATACTCTAAACACTTTTGGTTTTTATCAGTTTTACATTAGTATATGGTTTTTTGGGGTGTTATACTTTCTTTTGGGACATTCATTTATTTTTGGGGGTTTTTGGTTTCTCCCTATGGGGTTTCTATCTGGTATTGGTCGTTTCACTTCCTTTATTCTAGTTGATCTTCACTGGTTTCTTATTCTTCAGTATATTGGTTCATTCTATATTTCTTCTTTCTTCGTTCTTGGTTCTTCAGTACCATTTCGCTTTATATTCTTTTGTTCACTCTGGTCTGTTTTCTTGGTCTGGGTATCTTTATTGCCTGCTTCTATCCTACCTGGGTATCATTGTTATTCAATTTTTAGTTTTCTGGGTTTTTAGTTTGTAGTATAATTATACTATTTGCAGATTTTTTCTTTATGCTTACTTTTCTTGTTATTATAATAATTTATAGTCCTTTTTAATTGATTTTCATTTGGATATTCCATATATTTGAGTTTTATTAATGATCATTTAGTAATTGATTTATGTGGATTATCTGTCATGCTACAACGTATACCACTCAAGTTTTCGCACTCGATTTTCACTGATGATGGCAGTCGATGGACTGCCTTAAAGTCTGGTCTTGCAGAAAACATTGGACTACGGCTAAACAGCCCGGGAAGGAATTTTAACAAAGAACTACTTCTTTGTTGCCGATAACGTAGTACACATATAAAAAATTCTCCCCTCCCCCTTCAACTATAATTTTCATTAATAGAAAATTACCCCTACCTCGTTCACCTAACCTCTGCATTTATAGATATTTCATCTACGTTTCCACAGTGGATTATTATGAGCTTCTTATCAGGATACTTTATTTATCAAAATTAAGTACTTTACTCTTGTTAAAACATAAAACGTTGCAGGTAAACTACCACTTTCTCTTAACCGATCTTCACCAAAATCAACAAACCTTGAGACCACTATAATTCAGGAAGGTATCCAAAAAAAGAAATTGTTTCTTTTTGAATTTCCGGCAGTTATCGTTTGTCATAGAAACAATTACCGTTGTTAAAACATAAAACGTTGCTGGTAAACTATCCCTCTCCCTTAACCGATCTTCAACAAAATCAACAGACCTTGAGATCTTTATAATTCAAAAAGGTATGCTAAAACGTAGTTGATTCTGTTTGAATTTACGGCAGTTATCGTTCGTCATAAAAAAATTACCCTTGTTAAAACATAAATGTAAACTACCCCTTTCCGTTAACCGATCTTTACCAACACCAATAGGTTTAGAGAACTCTACAATACAGGGCTGTATGCAAAACATTATTTGATTCTGTTTGAATCTGCGGCTGTTATCGTTTGCCATAGAAAAAAATTACCCTTGTTAAAAAAACGTTGCTGGTAAACTACCCCTTTCCCTTAACCGATCTTCAACAAAATAAACAGACCTTGATTTCTGTATAATTCAAAAAAGTATGCAAAAGAGTAGTTGATTCTGTTTGAATTTACGGCAGTCATCGTTCGTCATAGAAAAAATTACCTTTGTTAAAACATAAAATGTTGCAGGTAAACTACCATATTTCCTTAACCGATCTTTACCAAAACCAACAGGTCTTGAGAACTCTATAATTCAGGGCTGTATGCAAAACATTATTTGATTCTGTTTGAATTTGCGGCTGTTATCGTTCGTCATATAAAAAATTACCCTTGTTAAAACATAAATGTTGCTGGTAAACTACCCCTTTCCCTTAACCAATCTTCACCAACACCGACAGGTCTTGAGAACTCTACAATTAATAGCTGTATGCAAAAAATTATTTGATTCTGTTTGACTTTGAGGCTCTTATAGTTTGCCATAGAAAATACCCTTGTTAAAATATAAAATGTTGCTGGTAAACTACCCCTTTACCTTAACCGATCTTAAACAAAAGAAACATACCTTGAGTTCTTTATAATTCAAAAAGGTATGCAAAAGAGTAGTTGATTCTGTTTGAATTTACGGCAGTTATCGTTCGTCATAGAAAAAATTACCCTTGTTAAAACATAAAATGTTGCCGGTAAACTACACTATTCCCTCAACCGATCTTTACCAAAACCAACAGGTCTTGAGAACTCTGCAAATCAGGACTGTATGCAAAACATTATTTGATTCTGTTTGAATTTGCGGCTGTTATCGTTTGCCATAGAAAAAATCACCCCATGATAAAAAAGCGTTGCCGGTAAACTACCCCTTTCCCTTAACCGATCTTCAACAATAGAAACAGACCTTGAGTTCTTTATAATTCAAAAAGGTATGAAAAAGAGTATTTGATTCTGTTTGAATTTACGGGAGTTATCGTTCGTCAAAAAAAAATTACCCTTGTTAAAACATAAAATGTTGCTGGTAAACTACCCTATTCCCTCAACCGATCTCCACCAAAACCAACAGGTCTTCAGAACTCTACAATTCAGGACTGTATGCAAAACATTATTTGATTATGTTTGAATTTGCGGCTGTTATCGTTTGCCATAAAAAATAATTACCCTTGATTAAAAAAAAAACGTTGCCGGTAAACTACCCCTTTCCCTTAACCGATCTTCACAAAAAACAGTAGGTCTTGAGTACTCTACATATTAGGGCTGTATGCAAAAAATTATTTGATTCTGCTTGAATTTGCGGCTGTTATCGTTTGCCATAGAAAAAAATCTATAGACACACAGACAGACAGACACACACATAGACACTTTTCGAAAAATGACTTTTTTTCATGTTTTGAGTGTAGTATAATCAGAATCTGCAATAATCTAGAACACGATTTTTTTTGCCATCACCATACTTCCATTTCCTTAAGGAACATGGAAGTAAAAATCGGTATGGAGAACCATACATGACTTCCATGTTGTAAGATTTATGTTTAAAATAATTTACTTGAATTCAGTTCGGTAATTTCTAAAAAAAATATCGCCCACCCTCAAACTAATTTCACTATTTATAGATATTTTTACTTCCATGTTCCATAAGGAAATGGAAGTATGGTCATGGCGAAAAAATCGTGTTCGAGATAATGGCAGATTCAGATTGTACTACCCTGAAAACATGAAAAAAAGTCATTTTCCGAAAAGTGTTTGTGTGTGTGTGTGTGTGTGTGTGTGTGTGTGTGTGTGTGTGTCTGTCTGTCTGTGTGAAGAATGTTTCTATGGCAAACAATAACTGCTGCAAATTCAAACAGAATCAAATACATTTTGCTTATAGTTCTGAATTGTAGAGGACTCGAGGCCTATTGTTTTTGGTGAAGATCGGTTAAGGGGAAGGGGTAGTTTACCTGCAACCTTTTACGTTTTAACAAGAGTAAAGTGCTTAATTTTGATAAATAAAGTATCCTTAAAAGAAGGTCGAGCCTCCAGGTGGTTTAGTGGCTAACGCGGGCGATTGATGCGCTCGTGGTCCCGGGTTCAATTCCCGGCGGAGGCTCCATACGGCGTGCACTCAGCGTCGTGAGGCAAACTGAGTAGGCGCTGAGATAACAGCGCCGCCTCCTGGCCGTGAATACCGCAACTAGCGGCTGGTGGCGCGTAGTACTAGCCATACACCGTCACACTAACACAAAAGCCGCGCGGTACGCCTTGGTCCTTAACGGACTGTGGAGCCTGTGGAGCGGAGGTTTATTTATTTATTTAAAAGAAGGTCATAATAATCCACTGTAGAAAGGTAGATGAAATATCTATAAACGAAAAGGGTAGTTGAAGAGGAAGGGGTAATTTTCTATAAATTAAAATGGTAGTTGATGAAGGAGGAGATAATTTTTTATAAGTTTTATATGTGTACTACGTTATTGACAACAAAGAAGTAGTTTCTATGGAAACATTTTATTTCACTTTGACAAAATTCTATATTTTGTTAGGAATTATCGAACCGAATTCAAGTAAATGATTGTGAGTACCCGCAATACATTTCGATGTTTTTAATATGCGATTGTATCGATATATTACGGTGTGGAAAAGAAGAAGTGTACTAATTGTAAATTGCCCTATTTCTTAATGTAAAGCAAAAATACGTGTTGTCTTCATTTGGTAGTTAGGTAATAATGGTTTTGAGTTTTTAATTTACTGCTAAAATAAATAAAAGCTGTGGTTAACATAACAGCTAAAACATAACATTAAACGTGTAATACAATGCGTACAACAGAGTAATACTTAAAACAAATAACCTAAGGTTTTTAAGTTTACAAATTTGAAAAAACCAGCAAATACAAAATGAAAAATATAAATATTTATGGTTAATGAAAAAACAAAAAAACACTGTATTAAGGAATAACAACATATGCTCTACAAATTGTACATAATGGATGTTTGTTTTTTGTTAATCACAAAACGAGTACTTGTCGGAAAACGAATTTTACATGACTTCAACGTTCAAAGATTTATATTTAAAATCATTTACTAAATGAAATATTTCCATAGAAACTACTTCTTTCTACTTACTGTTTCATGCTTAACCACAGTACTGTGGTCACTGACGTATACCACCTCACGTTATCGCACTCGATTTTCACTGATAAGTCGATGGAAGTCGATGGCACTGCCGAAACGTCTGGTTTTGCAGAAAACATTGGTCTACAGCCAAACAAGCCGGGAAAGAATTTTAACAACAAACTACTTCTTTGTTGCCGATAACGTAGTACATATATAAAAAAAATTATCCCCTCCCCCTTCAACTATAATTTTCGTTTATAGAAAATTACCCCCATCCCGTTCAACTAACCTCTTCATTTATAGATATTTCATCTACATTTCTACAGTGGATTATTAAGATCTTCTTATCAGGATACTTTATTTATCAAAATTAAGTACTTTACTCTTGTTACAACAAAAAATGTTTCAGGTAAACTACCCTTTCCCCGTAACCGATCTTCACCAAAATCAATAGACTTTGAGTCCTCTACAACTCAGGAACATATAAACAACTATTTGATTCTGTTTGAATTTACGGCAGTTATCGTTCGTCAATGAAAAATTTCTCTTGTTACAACATAAAATGTTGCAGGTAAACTACCCCTTTCCCTTAACCGATCTTCACCAAAATCAATAGCCTTCATTCCCTTACAATTCAGCAACGTAAACAAAAAAATATTTGATTATGTTTGAATTTACGGCAGTTATCGTTCGTCATAGAAAAAATTACCCTTGTTATCACATAAAATGTTGCAGGTAAACTACCCCTTTCTCTTAACTGATCGTCACCAAAATCAACAAGCCTTGAGTACTCTACAATTCAGGGATGCATGCAAAACTTCATTTGATTCTGTTTGACTGTGCGGCAGTTATCGTTCGTCTTAGAAACAATTACTCTTGTTAAAACATAAAATGTGGCCGGTAAACTACCCCTTTCCCTTAACCGATCTTCACCAAAATCAATAAGTCTTCACTCCTTTAAAGTTTAAGAACGTACACAAAAAAATATTTGATTATATTTGAATTTACGGCAATTATCGTTCGTCATAGAAAAAATAGTCGCTGTTAAAACATAAAATGTTGCAGGTAAACTACCCATTTCCCTAAACCGATTTTTACCAAAATCAACTCGCCTTGAGTTCTCTATAACTTAGGGATGTATGCAAAAACTTATTTGATTGTGTTTGAATTTACGGCAGTTATTGTTCGTCATAGAAAAAATTAATCTTGTTATCACATAAAACGTTGCTGGTAAACTACCCCTTTCTCTTAACTGATCTTCACCAAAATCAATAAGTCTTGAGTCCTCAATAATTCAGGGATGCGTACAAAACATTATTTGATTCTGTTTGAATGTGCGGCAGTTATCGTTCGTCATAGAAACAATTACTCTTGTTAAAACATTAAAGTTGGCCGGTAAACTACCCCTTTCCCTTAACCAATCTTCACCAAAATCAACAAGCCTTTACTTCTTTACTAGTCAGGAACGTATGCAAAACATTATTTGATTCTCTTTGAGTTTACGGCAGTTACCGTTCGTCATAGGAAAAATTACCCTTGTTAAAACATAAAATGTTGCAGGTAAACTACCCTTTTCTCTCAACTGATCTTCACCATAATCAACAAACCGTGAGCACTCTATAAATTAGGAAGGTGTGCAAAAAAGTATTTGATTTTGTTTGAATTTACGGCAGTTATCGTTCGTCATAGAAAAAATTACCCTTGTTAAAACATAAAAGATTGCTGGTAAACTACCCCTTTCCCTTAACCGATCTTCACCAAAAACAATAGGTCTTGAGAACTCTACAATTCAGAGCTGTATGGGAAACATTATTTGTTTCTCTTTGAAGTTGCGGCTGTTATCGTTTGCCATAGAAAACAATTACCCTTGTTAAAACATAAAACGTTGCCGGTAAACTACCCCTTTTCCTTAACCGATATTCACCAAAAACAATAGGTCTTGAGAACTCTACAATTCAGGGCTGTTTGCGAAACATTATTTGATTCTGTTTTAATTTGCGGCTGTTTTCGTTTGCCATAGAAAAAAATTACCCTTGATAAAAGAAAATATCGGTATGGAGAACCATACATGACTTCCATATTCTAAGATTTATATTTAAAATCATTTTTGAAATGAAATATTTCATAGAAACTACTTCTTTCTACTTACTGCTTCAGCCTTAACCACAGTACTGTGGTCACTAACGTATACCACCTCACGTTATCGCACTCGATTTTCACTGATGATGGAAGTCGATGGCACTGCCGAAACGTCTGGTTTTTCAGAAAACATTGGTCTACGGCCGAACAGGACGGGAAGGAATTTTAACAACAAACTACTTCTTTGTTGCCGATAACGTAGTACATATATAAAAAATTATCCCCTCCACCTTCAACTATAATTTTCATTTATAGAAAATTACTCCCATCCCGATCAACTAGCCTCTTCATTTATAGATATTTCATCTACGTTTCTACAGTGTATTGTTATGATCTTCTTATCAGGATACTTTATTTATCAAAATTAAGTACTTTACTCTTGTTACAACAAAAAATGTTTCAAGTAAACTACCCTTTCCCCCTAACTGATGTTCAACAAAATCAATAGGCCTTGAGTCCTCTACAACACAAGCAAATATGTAAAAAGTGGCAGGTAAACTACCCCTTTCCCTTAACCGATCTTCACCAAAATCAACAGGCCTTCATTTCGTTACAATTCAGGAACGCATGCAAAAAAGTATTTGATTCTCTTTGAATTTACAGCAGTTATCATTCGTCATAGAAAAAAATTACCCTTGTTAAAACATAAAATGTTGCAGGTAAACTACTCCTTTCCCTTAACCGATCTTCACCAACACCAAACAGGTCTTGAGAACTCTACAATTCAGTGCTGTATGCAAAACATTATATGATTCTATTTGAATTTGCGGCTGTTAGCGTTTTCAAAAAAAAAAATTAACCTTCATAAAAAACGTTGCTGGTAAACTACCCTTTTCCCTTAACCGATCTTCACCAAAATTAAAAGTCCTTGAGATCTCTACAATTGTGGGACGTATGTAAAAAATTATTTGATTATGTTTGAATTTACGGCAGTAATCGTTCGTCATAGAAAAAATTACCCTTGTTAAAACATAAAACGTTACTGGTAAACTACCCCTTCCCCTTAACCGATCTTCTACAAAATCAACAAACCTTGAGTTCTGCATAATTTAAAAAGGTATGCAACTGTGTAGTTGACTCTGTTTGAATTTACGGCAGTTATCGTTTGCTAAAGAAAAAAAATTACCCTTGATGAAAAAAACGTTGCTGGTAAACTACCCCTTTCCATTAACCGATCTTCACAAAAAAAATTAGGTCTTTAGTACTCTACAAATCAGGGCTGTATGCAAATAATTATTTCATTCTGTTTGAATTTGCGGCTATTATCGTTTGCCATAAAAAATACCCTTGTTAAAACATGAATAGTTCAGGTAAACTACCCCTTGCCCTTAACCGATCTTCACCAAAAACAAAGTTCTTGAGTACTCTACAAATAACGGCTGTATGCAAAACATTATTTGATTCTGTTTGAATTTGCGGCTGTTATCGTTTGCCATAGACAAATATCGGTATGGAGAACCATACATGACTTCCATGTTCTAAGATTTATATTTAAAATCATTTTCGAAATGAAATATTACCATAGAAACTACTTCTTTCTACTTACTGCTTCAGCCTTAACCACAGTACTGTGGTTACTAACGTACACCACCTCACGTAATCGCACTCGATTTTCACTGATGATGGAAGTCGATGGCATTGCCGATACGTCTGGTTTTGTAGAAAACATTGGACTACGGCCAAACATCCCGGGAAGGAATTGTAACAAACACTATTTCTTTGTTGCCGATAACGTAGTACACATATATATAAAAAATATGCATAAAATTAATGGCTTGTATAAGTTAATGATTGATCTCCATTAAGTAGTGCTCAAGTTTCCAAAGTTTTAATATTATGATGTCCGTAATTAAACATCAGAGCAGGTTTAGTGTGTATGAGAGTACACCGTGGACAAAAATTTTCAACATTTCCTATTGAGCGTTGCTTAGAGTAAAGCTGCGAATCTACAGTGTACGTTTCACAGAACAAACGCGGAAACGAAGTAGCGCTCCGAAGTCACTCATGGACCCTCAGCATCTTGCAGAGGGTTCATTCCCTAAAGACGAAAAATCTGTCTATGAATCGTTCCTCTGTAAACACGTGCAGTTACACTGCCCAGCGATCCACAAGAAGCAAATCGCTATCCACGCTGGACACTTTTTCGGCTTGCACGCTTTATGTTGGTGTGGGTTTAGGCACTTTCCATTTAAAAAGCGTGCAAATGTAAGAAAATAAACATGAGTGAGGCCAGAAATAACGCGAATTTTGTGTGTGTGTGTGTGTGTGTGTGTGTGTGTCTTCCCTGCCTTTTTATTGCAGTAATCATAATAATAAAATGGAAACGTAAACATTACATAATTGAGATATACTTGCCTGCCACGAACGATATATTTTCACTCATACATGATTTACACTAAAATGAAAAAATTATAATTTTATTGCCTGGGAACAAAATTATTTTATTTTTAACAATTAACATTGCTTGAAAAAGTTTAAATGAATTTTCAAGTACTTTACTGTTGTTAAAACGTAAAAGGTTGCAGGTAAACTACCCCTTCCCCTTAACCGATCTTCACCAAAAACAATAGATCTTGAGAACTCTATAATTCAGGGCTGTATGCAAAAGAGTAGTAGATACTGTTTAGATTTGCGGCTGTTATCGTTTGACATAGAAAAAAATTACCCTTGATTAAAAAAAAACCGTTGCTGGTAAACTACCCCTTTCCCTTAACCGATCTTCACCAAAACAATAGGTCCTGAGTACTCTATAAATCAGAGCTGCAAGCAAAAAATTATTTGATTCTGTTTGAATTTGCAGCTATTATCGTTTGCCATAGAAAAAAAATCTACAGATAGACAGACAGACGCAGTGATAGACACACAGACACTTTTCGAAAAATGACTTTTTTTCATGTTTTGAGTATAATCAGAATCTGCAATAATCTCGAACACGATTTTTTTTGCAATTACCATACTTCCATTTCCTTAAGGAACATGGAAGTAAAATTTACCCTTGATAAAAAAAAACGTTGCCGGTAAACTACCCCTTTCCTTTCCCCTTTCCTTTAACAGATCTTTACAACACACAGTACAGTCTTGACAAAAACAGTAGGTCTTGAGTTCTCTACAAATCAGGGCTGTATGCAAATACTTATTTGATTCTGTTTGAATTTGCGGCTGTTATAGTTTGCCATAGAAAATACCCTTTTAAAACATAAAGCGTTGCAGGTAAACTACCCCTTTCCCTTAACCGATCTTCACCAAAAACAATAGGTTCTGAGAACTCTACAATTCAGGGCTGCATGCAAAAATATATTTAAATTTGTTGCTGTTATCGTTTGCCATAGGAAATACCCTTGTTAAAACATAAAACGTTGCTGGTAAACTACCCTTTTCCCTTAACCGATCTTCACCAAAATCAATAGCTCTTGAGAACTCTACAATTCAGCGCTGTATGCCAAACATTATTTGATTCTGTTTTAATTTGCGATTGTTATCGTTTGCCATTGAAAATACCCTTGTTAAAACATAAAACGTTGCCTGTAAACTACCCCTTTCCCTTAACCGATCTTCACCAAAAACAAAGTTCTTGAGTACTCTACAAATAAGGGCTGTATGCAAAACATTATTTGATTCTGTTTGAATTTGCGGCTGTTATCGTTTGCCATAGTAAAACATTACCCTTGATTAAAAAAAAAACGTTGCGGGTAAACTACCCTTTTTCCTTAACCGATCGTCACCGAAAACAATAGGTCTTGAGTACTCTACAAATAAGGGCTGTATGCAAAAAATTTTTTGATTCTGTTTGAATTTGCGGCTGTTATCGTTTGCCAAAAAAAGAAATCTACAGACACACAGACAGACAGTTTTCGAAAAATTACTTTTTTTCATGTTTTGAGTGTAGTACAATCAGAATCTGCAATAATCTCGAACACGATTTTTTTTGCCATCACTATGCTCAATGATATGCTCAAATCTTACTTTCTTCTTCTAAACTTATAAAATAATATATGTTTGGTTGGTTGGGTTGGTATGTTGTGTTTGAGACATAATTTTATTCTTAATCAAAAGAATCGGCCAGCAGAAATAAACAGGAAGTTAGACGGACCTGGGGCCGCATAACGAAGCTTACCCACAGTATCTTAACTTCAAAGATTTAGTTAGTGCGTACATGCAGTGCTGTATTATTGTTTGCAAGTGAAGACGTTTACGAGAGCAAACATGGACAACACAGCGAAACCACAGAGACCAACTGAAAGGCAAATGTTAAATGTAAACCTGTCAGACAGGAAAAGCAAATAATCAAAAGAATCAAAGATACTCGACAAAAAGTTGCAAAACCGACATAGAGTTTTGTACGTTATAACATTAGACAAGAAGACAGCTGATGCAATAAACATGTTGTACACTAGGACAGTAAGGACATAAGAAAGGAAGAGGGAAAACCAGATGAGATAAACAGAAGACTTGGCGAAACACGCACAATCGGGGTGCAAAGATTGGAAAAAAATAACGCAGGCCTGTGTTCTACGATTGACTACTTTAGCTGATTAGAAGAAGGGACGACACTTTGAACAATGTTTAAAAATATTATAGAAATAACGAAAGGATAGCTTTTGAAACAAATCTGTATCTGACAGATCTTTTTCCCATACAGTGTTTAGCAATTTGACTCCCTGTGCTTGCTTCATATTAGCATTAAGTGGTGAGCCGCCAATTTTGTAAACCGGAGAGTATGATCGATATACCGCGAAAGCAAACTGTTCTGATTACTTGTCATTATACCTGTGCATTAACTTTGATGGCGTAATCGAAACTGTCACGAGGATGACACAGCTTACATACATTAATCATCATCATCGTCAACAACAACGACAGCAGCATAAACCGATCACGAATCTCTCCCAACAAGCGCGCGGAGGCAGTGTCACGTGTGAATCGGTAACTGATTTCATACATTGTTCACACGCGCCTACACATGTACCACGCACAGATTAATGAATAGATAATGTCCACCTGTCGTTTAACGTAGCCTACTATCGACTAACAGATTCATTTTATTTTTGGTAACATGAGTTCTCGTACGCTGTCTGCTGCGAAAGTAATGTTTTAATCATACTAAACAAACGTGCTGGTAGTAAAATTCTTCTTCCCTGATAAGAGTTTCTGTCCTTGTTATTGAAAAACAAATTTAAAAATATGATCTGACAAGCGTAATTTTCTAACACGTACCGGACCTTTGTTTTCACACTGTACATTTAAAAGGATAGTTTTCATTATGCAACTTGAGGTTCCTTAAGTGAGTCCGTATTTCTTAAAGATTCTCTACCAGCTATATTATTTTTACAGCGTTGTTTTACAAAATCCAGTGCTAACTGGCGAACAGAGAATGACGGTCTGAGTAGATGAATCTTGTTTCCTCAGAAGGAAATACAACACTGGAAAAGTATAGGCCGTAACAATGGGTTCTGAGGGGGAGGGGTTACAGAACAAACACTACACTTTTGTTAGTTATCAAAATATCGGTATGGAGAACCATACATGACTTCCATGTTCTAAGATTTATATTTAAAATCATATTCGAAATGAAATATTTCCATAGAAACTACTCCTTTCTACTTATTGCTTCAGCCTTAACCACAGTACTGTGGTCACTAACGTATACCACCTCACGTTTTCGCACTCGATTTTCACTGATGATGGCAGTCGATGGCACTGCCGAAAAGTCTGGTTTTTCAGAAAACATTGGACTACGGCTAAACAGCTTGGGAAGGAATTTTAACAAAGAACTACTTCTTTGTTGCCGATAACGTAGTACACATATATAAAATTCTCCCCTCTCCCTTCAACTATAATTTTCATTTATAGAAAATTACCCCCACCCCGTTCACCTAACCTCTTCATTTATAGATATTTCGTCTACGTTTCTACAGTGGATTATTATGAGCTTCTTACCAGAATACTTTATTTATCAAAATTAAATACTTTACTCTTGTTAAAACATAAAACGTTGCAGGTAAAGTACCCCTATCTCTTAACCGATCTTCACCAAAATCAATAGACCTTCAGTCCTCTACAATGCAGGGATGCATGCAAAAAATATTTGATTCTGTTTGAATGTGCGGCAGTTATCGTTCGTCATGGAAACATTTCTCTTGTTACAACATAAAATGTTGCAGGTAAACTACCCCTTTCCCTTAACCGATCTTCACCAAAATCAGTAGGCCTTGAGTTCTCTACAATTCAGGAAAGTATGTAAAAACAGCCCGGGTTTGGGAAAGCGGGAAGATTCGGAGTGCTGAAATGCAGTTTCTTCGAAATACTTTAAATTATACATTTCAAGATAGAATAAGGGATGAAGATATCAGAGCAGAACTCGAAGTAAAGGACACAAATCAAATTATTTGAATTTACAGAAGACAATGGTGGGATCATCTGGACAGGATGACAGAGGATCGATTGCCGAAAGTGGCACTGAACTATAAAGCCATTGGTAGAAAAGACGTGGGTCGTCCGAAGATGAGATGGGTACCGGAACAGGTTTATATAACCTAATCCTTGAAGAAGAGAAGAAGAAGAATCAAGATTCTTCTTGATTTAACTTGCCTGGCATGCATTTTTAAATGTTATAGTGTACCGTCAACTAAACATCGTCGACTCCCAAACGAGTGACAATACCCAGTGAACTGAGTCAGCAAAGCGGTGCAGTTGTAAAGTATTAGGGATGTTTACGTAGACAGTTGTTCAACACATACAGCCCTACATGTGCGAGTCCTAATGGAGATATAGAAACAAAGAATTAGGGATGTTTACGTAGACAGTTGTTCAACACATACAGCCCTACATGTGCGAGTCCTAATGGAGATATAGAAACAATGAATTAGAGATGTTTACATAGACAGTTGTTCAGCACATACAGCCCTACATGTGCGAGTCCTAATGGAGATATAGAAACAAAGATTAAGATATATACGAACAGATATTTAGCGACATAGATCGTAACGGGCTATAGAGAAAACAATAGGTTAAGTTAGGTTAGGTTAGATTTTAGTTACGTTGTATTCCATAAGTTAACCTTTTTTTACAAGAACCCTTACTTCGTTACATTAACATAAACTGAGTACAGTGTTTACCTTATTTTGGAATATGAATAGTTCATGTACGGGTTTTGAGTGAGTTGCGTTGCTCTACACAATGTGTTAGTCTTCTTCTTCCGAAGATCTACAGGCCGGGATGACCCTTGGCTTCCGCCAACACTAGCCTCCAGTTCTCTCTCTCTCTCTCTCTCTCTCTCTCTGTTGCAACGTTCCTTCAGTTCTGTACGCCCATTGTTCTCAAGTCTTCATCCACCTCATATATCCATCGCCTTCTGGGTCTGCCCCTTCTTCTTGTTCCTTCCATGTTTCCATTTAGCACTTGCTTGGGCAGTCTCTCCTGTGGCATTCTCTCCACATGTCCCAGCCAGCTTATCCGCTTTGCCTTTATGAAGCGCACTATATCTTTCCGCTGCAATATTTCATCAATTTCAGCATTTCGAAGGCATTTCCACTCTTCTGCTTCCGTTATTAGGCCTTATATCTTTCTCACTATCTTCCTTTCAAATAGTCTCAGTAATATACTAAGGAAAATCAATATATACAACAATTAATTTTAATAATAACTTAGCGTAATTTTAACACTGGCTAATTTTGATAAAGAACATTTGGTAGAAAATGTTTTTGCTTTAAATACGATCGCATTTCAAGAAAGACCCTACAATCTATCAGTTGAAGAGAAACTCCTAATAACGTTGGTTTAACATCTGTAATTTTCCAACACACACGCACACACACACACACACACACACACCAGACTTTTGTTTTTACACTGTAACTTAAAAGGATGGCTTTCAACAAACAAAATGCCGGATTGAAAGTAAATTCCTGTAATCCTCTTCTATGTAAAAACTAGATGTTACTGCATACAATTTGTGGATTTATTTGGGCCCCGCTAGATTAGTATACATGAGGATTGGAAGCTGACCTGTACCCTGTTCGCCAGCTTGCCTATCGCATCCTAAGATCAGGCCAGTTTCTCTACGGCCATAACTCACACGTCGCTCAACACGAATCCTCTTTCTTGTAAAGCGAAGTTGAGATATGGGAATAGGTCAATAACTAAACTTTGAACAGTTATTGATGAGGATCAACTATCAATTCTTGAACATAAGAAAAGCGGGTAGGTTTTCAGTATTATAAATTGAAGAGTGTAATGAATACTAGTGAACGAACTGAACTTACGTGTGTTATTTGAACCTAGAGTCTCAATAATCCTTTTTGATTTTAATTTTTAAAATTTAATAACTTTTACAGCTTTTCAGACGTCTTTAAAACGAAATGAAATATCAGATTCTGAAATTTGAAGTTGTACATTTCGGTTGAATTAGTTTTCTTACACTGTAATGTTGCTTAAATTGTACAATGCTTGGTGTTGACTTTAAAGATTTAAGCACTTTCGTGTGATATTTTAACTGAAATAAGTATTAAAAGCGGTGAGATGTTTAAAAAAAAAGGTTTGTTTGTATCACGATTTCGTGGGTGTCGAATAGGGGACCAACTGGTTCACTGGAAGTTCGCAATCCAGACCAACTTGTGAGTTTAAACTGCGTAGACGACTATTATTAAAACTGGTATTTATTAGACACAAATCTTTTCATAGTTGAGTAGTATCTTTCTCTTTATGAGCAGTAATACAAGGCTAGAAGACAAAGATATTCATTTCTAACATTTTGATTTTCCAGTACTTATCTTGTAACTATGGCTAGTTGCTTGTTTATATCCATTTTCGCTATAATACATTTTGAAAATAACATATTAAGAGCTAAACCTCTAGTTTGCAAGACCTAACCTTGATTGTTTATGGAATACACATAGAGAAGCATGAGGGGAAGTACACTATCCTGGCACTGTTTTGTTAATGACAATTTAATTTACTGGATTAACTGAAAGCTGTAGATACTGGCTTTCCTGTACTCGTTACTGCTGACGATCTGTTTTCTGACAATATACACTAATTAAAGTGTTCTAGTGTCGCATTGTCTCTTAAGAATCGTTAACAATCTTCTTCTTTTACCACGGTAACACAATTAGCGTTCTCCTGCTCTACATCACTAGCCGTTGTTGTGCCCTGCTGGATCCTGTAGAGAAACAAGTCAACATTTGCTGTCTCGTTCTGATCGCCTGCGGTATTCCGTTTATGCGTGTAGGTTGTTCCCGCTGCATGCGCGCGCGCGCGCGCGTGTGTTCCCTTTGTTTCAGCTGTTCCACGGTTTATGCTCTCTAGTTTCTGCTATGATGTTGAGTTGAGCCGTTATAATTTTGACTTTTAGCTAGTGACTGTGTTGCTTTCAGTAATAGTAGGACAAGTTTCTGGCAACCGCACAGCAACATATTCTTGAATAGCTTAGCGTATATTCATCATACATTGTGGTGAAGTGAGGGTCGGCTGTGCTACTTCTTTGTAAACTTCGATTTCATACCTAATTCCTGACTACAGTCAGCGTGTATTCAGCATACATTCAGCTAGTAAGGGCCAGGTGTGCCACTTCTTGTAAACGTCGATGTGATACCCAATTACTGACTACAGTTGGTCTCTTTAATTATGCTTTACTGATCTTTACTGGACTACGATTTCTGTGTTGCATCAATGTTTAATTGACAGCTCTAATAAACTTATGGTAATTTAAACATCACTACATATTATTTTTGAATTACAAAAATACTGTATTGGAAACTGACGGGGAGAAAGACATTATGGTCTATACAGACGTGTACGCACTGAATAATGGCTACGGGCAGCTCATAAGATTCAGAAAAGATTGCAAACGCAGGCAGGACTGGAGGTTAGACCAAAAACATTGAATACAGTTCTGATTTTATGGCTGTATTCTGTGCTGTTAAATATTGTAATCTTTTTATAAGTATATTTGCTAATAAATTAGATGTAATTAGAAGGGATGCAGCACAGTATGCAGCCAGGGAATTCACTCTCCAGCACTGGCAAGATCGATGGAATACGATGAGATAGAGGAAGATGGATTGCAAGGCTTATACCTAACTTGAAGGAATGGATTGATCGCCAACACGGTGAGGTTAACTACCATCTGATACAGTTCCTCAGTGGTCTTGGCAATTTTATGCCTATTTCCTCAGAATGGGAAAGGTGCAAAGCCCAGCATGCCAATACACTGACTTGACGATGCCCAACTTGCCCCATGAGGATGCTTTGCACACCTTTTTCAAGTGTTGCAGATTCACAAGAGACGACCTGGGGAGCTATGCGGGATGATGGGCATGCCCGTCGCCCCCTCGTGTGCTGCGTCCCGAGCTTCAAATAGAGCTCCTGCCGCAGGGACAATAGATAGGGCTGGATGTTTAGGGTGTGGCCTGTTACCGGTCGTGGGGCCTCAATTAATAAATTAATTGAGCGTTAGAGTTCGCCGAGGCCGGGTCCAAGATCACTCGGCACAGATTGGTAGCGACCGAGGGCCTAATGAGGTGGTTGCCTTGAAATCGGGCGGTGCGGCGATAGAATTTCCGGGACAGTGTCCGTATAGTGGCGTCCAGGGAACGGACACGCAGGGCTTCACAGATGGTTTTATTTGATGTCAGGTAGTGGGCTTTGCACGCCCAGTGCAATCCTCGGGCAAGGAGTGACTGAAGCTTTCGCTTATGGGTCTTGGCCAAGTAGCCCCATACGGGGATCGCGTAGGTAGCCATCGGCACCACAAAGGTGGAGAGAAGAAACTTCCCTAGGCGGCGGGTCATAGAATTGCTGTATAGCAGGGGACGGAGTGTGTATAGTCGATGGACCGTTTTGCTGGCTACTTGTTCGGAGTGTGTCCGCGAGGTAAGACGACGATCAAGGTGGAGCCCGAGGTACTTAACCTCTCGAGACCAGGGCAACTAAGTGTCGCCTACGTACAGTCTGTTAGGGAGCCTTAAGAGCCTGGCGAAGACTACGGCTGTGCTCTTGGCCGCGTTGATGGCGACCCTCTATCGCTCTGCCCACTCAACGTATTCGTCAAGCTGATTGTGGAGCCAGATAACTGTCATTTCAGCACTACGATCGACGGCATACACCGCCGTCTCGTCGGCGAATCTGGTTCCGGCAACTTGGGCACGTCGATGACGTACACAGATAAAAGCAGGCGGCCCAAGACGCTTCCCTGAGCTACACCAGCCTGAGAGGATGGCACTGGAGGTAGAGCTCGGGGAGTTCACGCCCGAGAGCATAGTTGAGCTTATGTTTCGAGACAAGGCGGAATGGAACCGCATTTATGAATTTATTCGGTGGATCCTACTAGTAAAGAAAAGAGAGGCTCAACTTGCACCCAACGGGCAGTGGAAGATAAGAGACACCTTGAAGGAGCCCGATAAGGGAGCAATAGGCTCCATCCTGGAGTAATACGCTATGTGGTTTCAGGATGGATATGAATGCCTGTAATTTCTTTATTAATGTCGGTGGGTTTTTATTGGGACAAGTCCCACACACCTGGGGAGACACGGTTTCCTCTGACGGTGCATAAAGCATTTTTCCCCTCTTAAAAAAAAAAAAATATTATTGTCACATATTTGTCCTTGTTTCATATCGGTAACCTGCTTGTGTAATTTCGGCTATGTGCACAATTTCCAATAACACAAAAGACAAAGGACTGATGTGGGTTGTGTGTAGCGGGTACCTCCACTGTAGTGTATGCAACGCTAATAATAACCCACGAACATCATAAAAAGACCGGCGCTGATCAGACCGGAAACAAAAACGCAGTACCCATTCATAGCTGAATGCGAACTTAATGTTCTTTATCGTGGCGGTGACTCGTTGTTAATGCGCTATTGATGATGACGACGATGATAGAGGGTAAACTAAAGTAAGCTCTGGATAGAAGGTAATTAGTGGCTGGGTAATTAGTTTAAAGCACGATACGTACATGCAATGGAATAAATCAGTTTTTATTAATAAACCAAGCAGGGGGGAACTGTTGTGGAACACCTGCTGTCGGGCGCAATGTTTCCTGACTTTACAATCCCCTTGCCAGTCTCCACCCTTGCTACATCCTAATCTACAATCATTAACACAATAACATATATAATTCAGAATTTTCCCGAATTAATATCATAACTGGTAATTGACGGTTTAGTTAATTTATGTTTATTGAAATTTCTATTCAATTTTATATTTACATAAAATATCTAGTCAAATGTCATTGGAAATAGAACTGTATATTCACTCACATTAATACTATTTATACTGTTGTTGTACACAAATGAGTCGAACTAAAAATAAATTCAAATGACACAATTATTGAATTATAGAAAAAATAATAATAGGAAGGGACTGTACATTGGCTTGTATATATGTTAATAATAAAATGTAATATTTTATGCATTTTGCAATGTGATAAACTGGCCACGTGTGAAAGAAACATTCTTTATTTGCTGCCACAACAAGTATCCGACCATGATAGTGTGAATGCATACTTATTAATAGTATTAAGAACTTAGGATAAAGTGAAGAATTAAGATGGTTTCCTGTGCCTTGTGAATTCAGTGCGTGAAATAGGCGTAATGCTAACAATTGTTAGGTGGAAACATTTTACATATGAATTTTGTAATATGTGCACATTATTATAAATAATCTTCTCATTTTTCTTCTTCATCTTTTCTTCTCCTTTCTCTTCGTAACCCTAGAGTTGATGGGCTTGCAATTTCTTCACTTCCGTAGACAATCTCTTAATCACTAAATACTTTCTTCCTCCTTTCATGTCATCCGTATACTCCTGTTTGAGGCTTCCCTTCCCGCTTCGCCGCTCAATAATTTTCTCTATAAAGGTGGAGAACCAGTTTCAATGGCGTAGTAGTTGCCCAACCATACTGCTTTAATGCCTCATTAGTCATTCTTTCTGCCGATGCATTATTAAGGCCTCCTCCAACACTGTATCTCAAAATCTTCAACGTACTTCTTTCCCGTTTCATCAGGATCAAGTTTCTGAGCTATAGGCCTATGTACGTACACTCTGAAAGATACTTTTTGTGAATTTCTTCCTAGATTCCAGGGACCCGTTTCTAGACACCAGAATAGACAAATAATTCTACGAAATACTAAATAAAATCTTGATTGACAATAAATAATATTTACTTAAGAATGTGAACACTTTAATAAGTTTATTATTTAGGAACACGTGGTTGAATAGATTTTTCTGGAATCCTGAAATAAGCCTCAGCTGAGCACGTAGTTGAGCCAGTTCTAGAGAACTTAAATGATCTATTTCCGTGTATTACAGAATAACGTATATTTAGATTGACCAATAAATATGTATAGATTTGACTGATATCACAAATCGACAGGCGTAAGTGAGACGCAGGATAATACAGTTTAGTCTGGTTCTTCAGAGACAGCAGACGTATTCCGCGATCACACGTTAGCGTGTTAGAAAGGAAGTCGTGTGTCTCATACTTCTTCAACCATACGAAGACACTCATAGATAATCCTGGAATAGTCAGAAGTAAGGAGTGTTTCAGCAACAGGATGGTATTGAGTTTTACGAGTGAGAACGTGCGACTTCGTATAAGAACCGAGAACTTCTCTACAAACCATCCCTCTGAACACTTTATTTGAGTTTGCATAAAGGAATATCAATGAATATAAAAAACATAAAATAATTTAAATTACATATGAATCCATTTACTATTTGTAAAGATAGTAATTTTGTTGTTGTTTTATTTGTGTGAAACCTTTTATCTTTTATCTGAAATAAATGTATAATTGCTCAGAATACACTCAATATTTGTGTATAGTCAGTAGAGAACCTATTTGGTCATTTCTGTTTAAATATAGGTAAATCACAAGTAGGACATGAAAATAGTAGGTTGCTTAAAAATAATAAGATTAATAAAAAATTTTAATTTTTAATACAGTAATAATAAAATAAAAATAATAATTAAATAATAATAATTAAATTTAATTACTAATTTAATAAAATAACAAATATTTAAATTATATTTTACATTCAGTTATATAACATATTTTTTATATACATAACCTATATAAACACGTAAATTTAGTCTACATATAAAACAGCTGTTTAAACAATTAGGTTTTTAAAATTTATTAATTTGTAATTTCTGATGATGATAGTTTATAGGCTACTATCGAAACAGTGTAACATTAAAAAAATACAAAATATGTATTATTGTAAGAAAAGTTTTATTTAATGAAGAAATTTGTGTTTGTGGTTGAAATCACAATCAGAATGATCACAGTTGCACACCACTATATAAAAAAATTTTATATCCCGATAGCGCTAATCGGGATAAATTTTTTTATATAGTGGTGTGCAACTGTGATCATTCTGATTGTGATTTCAACCACTAACACAAATGAATCTTATAGTTCATATATAAATCTGTAAGTGACTGTATTGGGTTCTGTAAGTCTATTAGATTGTGTATTCTACACGATTGTGTCATTCTAAAAGGACAGTTCTTAAACTACCACATCCCAATATACAAGTGTGCATTTGTTTTGGCTAGGGTTATACAAGTGGTTCTCAACCTCTGTGAGTTACTTTACCGAAGTAAAGTCTTTTTTATATGCTGAAAACCCTATTCCAATGAAATTACTTGTAAATACATTTCAACTTTTTAGTGTTCATACATTGAACTAACGCAGGGTAAAAAATAAATATGGCATAACGATATAGAGTATTACTATAACTTAATTGTGTGTGTGAAAAATGATTCAAAACTTAAATACAAATTTATTATTGGATTTCGTTGTCCATGACGTGTCCGTTACTTAACTAAATATAGTTATTTCACTACCGACTCGGAACACAAAGTTTTTTATGGGTAAAAACGTAAAAGTTTTACCTTATAACCTGAACCGGTCTTCGCTTTTAAATTTGTATTTTAAAAGCGAAAACCGGTTCAGGTTATAAGGTAAAACTTTTACGTTTTTACCAATAGAAACTTTGTGTTACGAGTCGGTAGTGAAATAATTATATTTACAAACTTATTGTCTGTGTGTTCGCGCGCGCGTGTGAGTGTGTGTACGTGGTGTGCGCGGTTTCTGCTGCAAAACCGCTCGCTAAAAACTGAACTGAATTCGAGTGGAGTCTGTCATATAGGAATAGACAAGTTTGATATACGTGCAAACTAGTACGTACTAGACACTTCCACATTACTTTCGAAGGGTCCTCAAACGTTTTGGAGCATACTAGTTTGTATAATATGATATTCGAATATTTTGTGTGTAGTTTACATTATCAAGTACATGCTCAGTTAGTAATTACTTACTTGTACGCCGTGAAAGTATAACGTAAATGTTCTATTTATCATCAGAATAAATGAAACTTAGTAGGTAGGCCTACGTATTTTGTATTACTCAGCGTCCTTAAACATGAATTTTTCTAGTAAATGTTTGCAGTATTGCGGTGGTGCAAACATATTTTTTGTATTACTTGTATTAAATAAAACGTAGCAGTTAATTAAGTTTCATTTGGCAGACAAACACAAAAAAAGAAACAAAATGATTGTAAATAAGCAAACAAATAAACAAAGACTGTGTCACTAAACAGATTTCTTATTTATACTATTGCTGTTGGGTTGACTCTTCGTGCAAAAGCTAATCCACAGGGGAAGTTGAAATTGTACTGTAGTTTTCGCCAACATTACACCTAGTTACCAGGAGAACAATTAATGTAGTTTGCTCGCGTGTTTGTTGTAAGCAATATTTTGCTAGAGTTTATCAGCGCTTTTCAAAGTACATATATAGGTCGAAACCGTAAGTTGTTCTGTATCGTGAGAATTGTACTGAGGTTAGTAATCATACTACATTGTTTAAACACGACAGTACATTATAACTTAGCGTCTCGAACAAAAAGAATTCATTACTGTCCACAATCTTATTTTAACTTGCGTAGTCCTTTTCAACAAACCGTAAATCTCTTTAAATAATTTGTAATTAAAATTTTCGCAATTTAACATTTATAACTTTGAAAAAAATACAACGCAAAATTTGAAGGCTGGAAACACTGCATATACTTTTTACAAAAGAAATAATAATAAGTGCCACTTTAATATGTGTAGCCATGTAGCCTCGACCGTAATTTGGGGCCTAACGTTTGGGGGAAATAGTACGGAGCTTTAAAATACAAAGTGTATATTGAGACCACTTGTATAATAAATTATGTTTAGTACAAAAGTATAAAAAAAATCTTAAATATTTCTCAGTTAAGAAGAGGAGGGTTAGTGCTTAAAGAAAACCGGATTAGTTATTTTGAAGTATTTAATCCAAATTGCCAAAAAAGTTTCTTCACAAATATCTTCAAAAAAATGATAATAAATCTACATGGGACCACTTTTGCCAGACCATGATAGAGAGCCCGTATTGTGCTTGTGACTGGAAACTTGCAAATTCTCCTATTTGTTAATTTTAATTTATATTAATTGAAAAAGAGAATTTTATAAAGGTTGTAACATTGCAGGGACAAGTAGTGCCCTCCTTGCTATGAAATTACACCAATGTTTGTAGTTACCAGTAATACTAAAACGTAACAATATAAGTTGTGTTCTTATTTTACAAAAACAAAACTTAATTAAAAATTAAACAATTTGTTTAGAGAAGCAAAAGCGCCCCCCACATACACATACAAATTCATGTTAGTGAGATCCTTGGGAATATTTTGATGACCTTAGCTTTTGGAAAGTTTATTTGAAAAGTTTAATGTTACAATGGAAAATCAAGATTTGCAAAAATCTAAGCTTATTGTAACATTTAAGTTAGAATACGGGAAAACACTTATTACTCGCTCTATGTATGAAATCGAAACTTAAAATAATTTTTAATTCACATTTTTTTTATTTTGATGTTCGCCTAAAAACTAAGAACACATTTTTCTTGACCATCAACTTTTCAAAGTCAATTATGATCTATTAATTTTTTCGACAATAAATAATTTGTTGGCTTATTTGATTAGTGATTAGCACTGAAGTCCAGCAGTTTTCTAATTGATTTAAAATCCGCCATTATTAATGTTTCATGGCGTACCTCTAGTATTTTAATTACAAGTCACTAGTAGGTCTAGGTATTTTTATTTAAAGATAAAATATTACACGGGAACGTGTTTAAACTTCTACCAGCATGTAGAGGGAACGGCTTTACAGTAGGTTTAGACAAATTTACGTTAGGTGTAGCAAAACACCTCTCTTATCTGTTGAAGTGTTTAATCATAAGTGGTACAAGTATCATGGGGAAAAATTAAAAGCATCTATTGTACATAATTTTCTGCTGTTGTCTAAGAAGACGAGGGTAAAGTATAAAGAAATGAGAGTAGACAGAAACAGACAGAGAAAGAGAGAGAGAGAGAGAGAGAGAGAGAGAGAGAGAGAGAGAGAGAGAGAGAGAGAGAAAATATGTAATTGTTTCTCATTATTCCCTTTATTTAAGAATATTCCAAAGCACGCATTCTGTGTAGGAAAATGCCACATACAATTTTTAATTTAATAAAGGTCGTTTGTTTTATACAATTAACATCATTTAATGATGAACGAATTAATCAAATAACATTAATTGTGTGTGTGTGTGTGTGTGTGTGTGTGTGTGTGTGTGTGTGTGTGTGTGTGTGTGTGTGTGTGTGTGTGTGTGTGTGTGAATAAAGACAATTATAATTCACACGACAGTATACTTATGCAATGAAATTCATTTTTTTAACACTGAATGAAATGCAAATGGTACGAAACAAATGTAGCCTACAAGCGATAAGCCGTTATTCGGCTTGGACGATTGTGGAGAACACTAAGGACTAACTCAAGAATGAGGCGTTGTTACACAAGTTTAATTTAAAACAAACTAGCAATAAATATGTTTGAGTAATGAGTAATTAATAAAACAAAACATCAATTATAGTGTTTAGATTCGTTAGATGTAATTAAGTAAATAATATGTATCCCGTACGTACACCATAATCATTCTCTCATAAACAACGTTACATTAATCTTGGATATCCTGTTACTCTTAAGGTTATGTTCTCATGATTTTTTCAATAATACTAATAATCATAACCATAATTATTTCTAACATAACAATAGTGAAACTAACAAGATGCCATCGTCGGCTTCAGAGACATTCGTTAATTTTGTTACAGATAATTACAGTAACCAACACTGTATACATTTGGTACTCGCTTATGCGCGCGTGTGTGGGTGTTTGCCGTGCCCTGATACGTAGGCGTACGGCTGATGGCGGTGCAAGCCGATACGTGTAATTGATACAAGCCTGTAATTATATTGACACTGTTCAGGTAAGAAGTGTTAAAACGCTTTTAAAAGTGAGCGAAGTTAGTTTTCTGTAATTCTAGAAGCATATGTAAAGGAATAAGCTGTGGCAAGTATTAAACTAAGGCAGTGTTACTTGATTCGATGCGGTCTGGCGGTCGAGTCGGCTGGTGACGTCACACTACAAGGTCTGAAGCGCCCAGACGTGTCTGGCTACAATACGTTCATCGGTCCAGGGATTACCTATCCCTCCCCTCCCCACGCGGCTAACGTAATCCCAAGCGGACCATGACGTTGTGTGCCGCGATCGCTGTCATCTTTCTGTCGGCGGCTGCTGCTGCTGGCGTGGTGAATTTCTATACGTACGTGCGCGCGCAGTACACCTCGACAAGTTGCATCCTTTCAAATCAACACAGTGGTGTAGCGAAGTCTGCAATTGTATCAATTAGATTGTTTAAAATGTAATATCTAACGTCTTTCAAGTGAGGCGAGCATAAATAACCACGGGAAAAATAACCTGACCGCAGTAAAATGTTAGTCGAATCTGCCTTACACTAAAACAGTGTTTGACGCCTCTAGCCTCAAGCACATTCCGCTTCTACAGGTAAATCACAAGTAGGACATGAAAATAGTAGGTTGCTTAAAAATAATAAAAAATTTTAATTTTTAATACAGTAATAATAAAATTAAAATAATAATTAAATAATAATAATTAAATTTAATTACTAATTTAATAAAATAACAAATATTTAAATTATATTTTACATTCAGTTATATAACATATTTTTTATATACATAACCTATACAAACACGTAAATTTAGTCTACATATAAAACAGCTGTTTAAACAATTAGGTTTTTAAAATTTATTAATTTGTAATTTCTGATGATGATAGTTTATAGGCTACTATCGAAACAGTGTAACATTAAAAAAATACAAAATATGTATTATTGTAAGAAAAGTTTTATTTATTATTAATAATAGGCCTAAAAATATATGTTTCATAATAATGTGAGCAAATATAAATGTAATTTATATAAATGAAAAAAGTATTTTGAAATTACAGGGATGGCAGGCTTCGTTCCGACTATTGCGATTACAAGCATTACTTGTACATCCGCGCGCGCGCACACACACGTACACACACAATTCGTACGTGTCTCGTAATATACGGGACGATATTCCATAACTGAAATCCGTAAAAATACACTTAGGCCTATAGTTCAGTATCGCCCAATATTGTTTACAAAGTTTACATTGTACTACAACAAGCAGGATACGTAGACTATACTGACATTCTTTATCCGTCATTCATAATATGTTGCTTTTGATGCTGTAGGTTTAAATACGATTAACCGGTTTTTGATGAAACGTGGTTTCCGCTTAACCCTGTAGTTTCTGGTAAACAATTTCCTGCTAATAAAAACTATATATCCTTACAGTTCACTACAGTCTTTGCTTTTGCATTTGTATTACTTACTCAGTTTTCTCAATCGGCTAAAATTATTGCAAGTAAAAGTGCAGAATTCTTTTATTATCCCTTGTTAACATAATCTGGAAAACCAATTGTTTCTTCACGGAACACCGCGAGTGTCTCGGCCTCTGGGTACTTTGATTACGTAGGTTTATCTGAATCTTTCAGTATATTGTTACGACGGTCTACTCCATCGTCGTAGGTACAGTGGAAAACAAATTACAAGACGCCAATTCAGTCACTAATCACACCTTTAATTTTTACAGTTAAACAGTTCGTAATTAACAACACAGTCTCTACAACAAATCAAATGAAAATTGTTCACACGCGATAAAAATGTTCACTAAAATTAAACACAATTGTATTACAATTATACCGTCTGATTATAAAACACCACTCTTAACTAATAACCACTTGAACGCGCACAGTAATATCGCTACTGTAACTCTCGAACCGCACGGTCAATAATTCGCACTACTACTGACTTCAGGCCACTGCCGCCATGTATTTAAACTGGCGCTCACAGACCAGAATGTTCCTAATTGCGTCTTAGCGGTCGTGTGAACTGCGGCCTTGACACAGTCCGCGCGGCTGGCGCCTTCGAGAAACCTCTCGAAAATGCGTCGACAAGCACGTACGCCACACGCGTTACATCGAGATTCTTTTGGCACATTCGTCAAACACCTAGATTGTTCTGTGATGTAACAATATGTACATTTGATATTTATAGAATTTCTCACATGGATTGCTTACACTTATAGAAACGCATGCATGTAATGAACTCTCACACGTTCTCACATTATATCCGAATAAATTGTGTTACCGTACACTTGCACATGAAAATAAAAATTACAAATCGTTCCTTTGCGTTCTTGAACCAGGTACGAAATCGACTGACTAGTTAGTATTTATATGGAACATTTTTAGCTGAGTTGATCTGCAGACCGTATAAGTTGTTTATTCTTTCTATTTAGAAATGCGTCTTATTAAGATATGGAATTTCCACTGATTTATAGTTATATTTCATGTAAATTAAAATTATGGATGTAAATCATGTAAAAAGGATCAGGCAGCTGGTTTCCCCAAGTCCCCCCCCCAAGCAAAAGTCTCTTAAATGTAGTTATGGATGAAATTATTACGGAGGTAAAGCATATGAGAGGATATAGGATCGGTAGAATTGCGTTTAATATTACATGCTATGCAGACGACGTTATTCTAATAGCAGAAAATGAAAATGACTTACAAAGGCTTGTGTATAATTTTAAGGACACAACACGAAGATAGCGGAAGGGAAAACAAAATCAATTACAATTTTACATGACCCATTAAGGTGTAAGCTTGAGATAAATGATAGAATAATAGAACGAGTAATGCAGACTTAGGAACAAGGCTTACAAGTAACAATAGAACAAATGAAGAAATAGAACATCAATTGATGAAAGCAAGAAGAATTGTTGGATGCATGAATAACCTTATATGAGGAGTAATAAGTACCTCACACAAGAAGCAAAAACTAGGGTTTACAAAAGTACAATACGTCCTATATATCAGAGACCATGCCAGATACAGCAGCAACTAAAAAAAAGACGACAAACTATAGAAATTACTACATTAAGGAGGGGACTAGGAAAGACAAGGTACGATAGGTTCCCAAACAATAGTATAAGAGAAACGTGAAATATAACAGATATTAATTCTTGGATTGCGGCAAGAAGAAGGATATGGAATGAACACATATCAAGAATGAATGACAAAGGCTAGTGAAAAAGGCAAGGGATAGCCAACCAAGTACCAAGAGGAGCATTGGCCGGCCAAGGATGAAGAGTGACAGCATGTAGGACCGTTGATATAGAACAGGACAGAGTCCTAACAAGAAAGTTAAAGAGAAGAAGAAGAAGAAGTAAATTAAAATTTTGTTTATTTTAGAAGGCATGCTATCAGGCAGCGGCACACTTTTTGATAACTGGGGTGTTAAATTTATGGGGTATTAATTAAATATTTGAAGTAATTGTGAGATAAAGTGTTACGTAGGTGTACGTGCAGCAGTCTGCTTTTGGCTAGCAAATACACCCTGAATTTTTAGAACGTTCGCTAACACGTAGTTCCACTTTGTAAACTGTCTTTAACACTTATAGCATAAACAAAATCAATAACAGCAAAAGAAAGTAGACTAGATTATTAGCGCGATAAGATTACAACAGAGAACAAATTTTTAATGGAAACTTGAAGCGATTTGCATATCAAAGTATGACACACCCGCCGTATACAATAATTGTAACTGTCAACGCTAAATACACCCTTCTGTTGACGCCACGACCGTTTGCTGCGTTACGAAACGAATAATTATGTAGGTGAAATGGTAATTACTCCAAAAACGTCAGATTATAATTATGATTATACGCACATACAAATGTAAGCGGTTCTTTGTTACATTTTATTTACACACGTCTCTCTATCTACACAGAGTTACAAATAAGAGCGGACACTTTTATTTTGATTTTGGACCTGATCGATTAGTTTCCTTACCAGGAGGTCCGTGATATTATCCTATCAGTGCCTACCAAGTGATGATCGAAAGTCCAGGTTGATCAAGACATTATTGATCGAGTCAACCAATAGTCAACATGCAAGATTTGGAATAGTATATAGAATTAATTAAAAATAAGGTTTGCAACCACACCTGCGTAAAGTCTGTTTTACAGACTGAAACAATCTAATGGCCAGTATTACTCTAAACAGAAAAATAAATAAAAGCAGAAGGTTCTTAGAGTTAAAAACAAATATGTTGTAATGCATGTACTGATGAAGAAATTAATTGATAAAATTAGGCCCTCACCTACCGGCTTTCAAAAAGACGCCCTCGACAATGCATTGGATATTTAGCCATAGGTTGTTATGTTAAGCTGTAAGGTAATATATTAATTAAATAAAATGTTGCCTCATACGGCGCATCTTGTATAGATCTTTTGGAGTTTGTAAAGGGACCCTTGAAATTCTTTCGACCGCGAACCTTGTATAAACCAAACTGTATGACAATTTAAGTCGGTAAACACACTCGCAGATATGTTTCCAGAGTCTTACTTTTTTGAAGAGCTTCATAACTTTTAATTCAACAATTTTCTGTTTTGTTCAATCACTAATCGCTACGATATTTCGTTTAATTTGTGTACATTTAGAAAAGGTTTTCTTATTAAATATTCAAATCTAAAAATTTGAAACTGTACGCAACGTTACTAGAAAAACAGAAACGACATTGTTTTGTAATGTTCGTTACAAAAGAAAATAGATGGATTACATTTAAATAGCAATTGTTAATAAAACCTTAAACCATGAAAACTAATAAGGAATATGATTACTGAAATCAAGTAGTGTAGCATATTTTAGAATCGAGTGGAAAGTTGAGGCTCTTTCCAATATTATGCAACAAAATTCATAGCACGGATAAACGTTAATTTTATGAAACTAGACTAGAAAGAAGTTTTTGACAAAAAAAAGTCAGTTACGCGTACAACCTTTATGTTGTAGTGTATATGCAATACACGGTTGGAAACTGTTGCCAAGTGTAAGTCGGTCAGATTGCAGACACCATTAGTCATGCTGAGGGGCATTGAACCACTCTGTGACTGGCCAACAGTGTCTTTTGTAATAGTGCTGCAGTCACGGTTCACTATACACGTCCTTACGTTCCTAATAGTATACTACAAACAATACGCAATATATAACCACTGCAATAGCATAACAAAATAATTTTATTAGCATACATTCTATAAAAGTGCCTGTGGGATGAGGTATTCCCTGAGTTTAAAAATTGTCTTTTTGTTTCCCGTCTTAACGATGGACGTGTTATAGTTTCCGTTAGTATTTCTTCTTCTGATAGTTCCTATCCGTTTCGGATGTTGGATATCATACAGTCTATTTTAACTTTCTGTACTGCTGCACGGAATAAGTCAGTTGTATTCATGTCAAACCAGGTCCTTAAATTTCTCAGCCATGAGATTCTCGGTCGCCCAATTTCTCTCTTTCCAAGTACTTTTCCCTGTAGTATGGACTGCAATAAGTAAAATCTCTGTTCATTTCTCATGAGATGTCCCAGATACTGAAGCTTTCTTATCTTCACTGTGTTTCTTAACTTCCCTTTCTTTCTTCATCTTTCTAAGAACTTCAACATTAGTCATATGTGATGTCCATGAAATTCTCAGTATTCTACGGTAAAGCCACATTTCGAAAGATTCCAATTTCTTAGTTGTGGCTTCAGTCAAAGTCCAAGATTCTACACCGTAGAAGAGGACCAAGAATACGTAGCAGCGTAAAAGTCTCATCTTTGGTTTATTGTTAAATCGTGACTTTTGAATAAGCTGGTCATTCTAGTGTACACTGCTCTTTATTTCTTGAAAGTGGTCCCATTGTTCATTGACTATCGTACCAAGATATGTAAATTTGCTTACACGTTTAACTGGCCTTTGGTTTATATTAAGGGTGCGGTTTGTGAACTTGTTCTTAGATACAATCATTAGCTTCGTTTTATTAACACTGATGACTAGATCATATCTACGGCTGATTTCTGTCACTCTATTCATTAGTTGTTGCAGCCCCTCTAAGCTATCTGCGAATACGACGGTATCATCCGCATAC
This sequence comes from Magicicada septendecula, assembly GCA_034769895.1. Taxonomy (NCBI): domain Eukaryota; kingdom Metazoa; phylum Arthropoda; class Insecta; order Hemiptera; family Cicadidae; genus Magicicada; species Magicicada septendecula. The sequence continues at coordinate 259,178,139 of CM068371.1, read as the reverse complement.
CGTATGGTTTTATTCTTTCACCATTCAGAGATATTCCCACATCACATTCATCTAAAGCTTCTCTAAAAATACCTTCCGAGTAGATTATGAATAAAAGCGGAGATAGTATACATTCTTGTCTTACTCCTGGCAGAATCTGTATCTCATCAATTTTCTCTTTATCTACTCTAACCACTGCGGATTGGTTCCAATACAGTGTAGCTATTATCCTTAAGTCTTTTCCATCTAATCCAATATTTTTCAGGATATCCATAATTTTCTGATGCAGGACTCGGTCAAAGGCCTTCTGGTAATCGATGAAACATGCAAAAACCTCACAGTTTACATCTCTACATCGTTGGAGTAGCACTTGAATACTGAATAGAGCCTCTCGTGTACCTACTGCATCTCTGAAACCAAACTGTGTGGCTGATACTTGTTCTTTACAGAGTTTGAGACGGTGACTCATTAAGCCAATAGTTCTATATTCATCACATTGTTTTAATCTTGGTTTTTAGGTAATGTAATGCCCCATATTTAAGCCAATCAAGTGGGATTCTTGCTGTGTCATAGGCTATATATGATTGAATACCGTCATCAAGAAGTTCAAGAAACTGTCTGCACATTACCCGGATCGGGGGCTTTACCGTTTCTTGATTGTATTTATTCCTGATTTTACTTCATCTGTGATTATTTCTGGTCCGGTGGCATTGTCAAACTGAGGGGGTTCTGGTCTGATATCATAAAATAGTTGTTTTATATAACGTAACTTGTTCCTATTTAAGTTACGTTAATTCAGGACACGTGTAACCCTTGAACGCATCAAGCTTGTAGGCCTATAGTACCCAGGCTGCTAAGGAGTACGAGTGGAAATTGGTTTCTCTTCATTTGACCTTCTTTTTACCAAGCAAGTCTGTGATTTAATGGACGTGTACAAAATTCTATGAGCTTTCACTTTTTACAGCGATATGGCCATAACATGAGATGACATAACAGAATTAATTAATTAAGTCACTAATGTATGCATGTTTGTTGTATGGTTTTAACACAATATTTAATGGCTGTGTTACACAAGAATGGTAAAGTTCAGCTGAAGAGACAAATGAGACAAATTAATTAATGAGCAAATTTATCAGAACCCCAGAGAGAGTAACACTGTCGGGGTGGTACAAAATAGAAAAATAATGTTTAATAGGTTCTATCTTACACCATGAGAGAGGTCAAGGTACCATTGGGTGGAATGGCGAATGGAAGGGGTGCTGGGGAAGGTCCCAGTTTAAAGAAATAAAACATAATGAAAGACGCCGATTGCGTAAGGTATTAGGAACTAAAGACGAAAATAATCGAATAGAGAAGAAGAGGATTTGTTAATAGGGTTCCTCGTAAATTTCTGTATCTTGTTAATTTGATTTCATAGTGTGTGCCGTTGTTTGCTGATTGTCAATAATGACCTAGTAATGATGGAAATCTAGCTTGTATACCTTCTTGTTGTGGGAAAGTATTAATACTAAAAAGGTAGTTTTTTGGTTTAGCAGATATTATTTTGCGCAGCGCCTATTCTACGTTGAGGCAAACTGGGTCGCAGTCGAGCCACTGAGGATGTCTCGCTGTAGAATTTTTCAAAACATTTGCACCGCTCTGCAAACCGAAAAACAGATTTTTATTAATAATGCTGAGAGCGGGGTTTCTTTTCTCTATGCTCGTGAAAATCCGTGGTTGGACTGACTTTGTAATTACCTATGGGAAACATCCTGAATACCTTGCTCTTATACGTAAACTTGCGGAATATTGAGGACACAGTGGACCATTTATTCTTCTGGCTGACATTCGAATTTATTTTTAGTGTAATGTAGTGTTCGTGAATTAACAGACGATGAAAGGTTTTCTGAGGTTTGGTTATCGACTATATAGCGTACAATTTTAATTATTTATAACAACGTTTCGATTAAACGTTTTAGCATCATCATGGTCTATTTAGGCAATAGCAAAAATGTCTATACATTAATGTCTACAATATAAGTAACAAGACAAACACATATAATGTCTGTTTTTGTTTGAACGTATATGTGTCACATAAAGAAAAATAATAACTATTACATCTACGTAAATGCACTTTTTATAAAACGTTAATAGAACCACTTTTTCCACGTAGAACACGATCATGGACCATCACCAGTGTACACGGAAAACATCTTTTAACTTGTGAAAGAAAGGTATTGCGGACAATTTATCGACAAGTATGTGACAAGTATGTAGACGACTATTTGTGACAAGTATGTATGGCGGATACATTATAATCAAGAATTATACGTCCCCTTTAGGGATGTACACATTATAAAATATATTAATTATCAAGGTTGAGGTGGGCCGGATATTTGATGAGAACAACGGATATGAAATATGGAGGAAAGTCTTGACGATGTAGCTGGATGGAAGAAACAAGAGAGGTAGGCCAAAGCTGCGATGGACTGATAATGAAAATATCTGGACTGAGGGACTGGAGAGATTTCGCGTTAGATCGGGACAATTGGAGACGGCTTCTGGAGAAAGTTAAAACTCAATATTGAGTTGTACCACCAATAATGATGATTACACCTTCAATAAATTGTATTATTGCACATTCTTATATTAATTATAAATAATTATAATTATATACATAATACTCACTGTATACACATTACCGATTTAATCATTTCTATATTACTTAAATACTGGTTTTGATGATGACAATAGATTTTGTGAATCATCGAGATAAATGTTTCAAAATCATGTGTAAATCAATGAGCGACCTTCACACTTTCGTTACCAGAAGTTGTCAACGAAATAATTTTTATTATTAAACGTCTTGTGGCCCAATCGGTATTTTTATTTCTTCAGTGGTTTTATACTGTTCTTATGTTTTCATTTTTAAGCATGAATTCGGATTAACACATAGGCCTACAAGGTAGTTAATGACTGCACGTACTTGCTAACTGTGGTGTTCGTTTCCATGCTTTCATGATTCCATTCAGTTCAATACAATTGATGGTTTCCTTTTTTTTACATATTTGTATAACAGGCTAGAATTTATGTTATTTTATTTAGTGAACTGTTAAGCTTTGCAGACTTCTGTAGTCTGTTAATGTTAGTGAGCTCATTACAATTATGATTTTTTCAATTTTCGTCAGTAGTTGGTCTCGATGACAATGAGAATAAGAATTAAGGTATGTCATTAAGCCGTGTACCTGTTTACTTGTGGTTTATGTAAACCCAAGTAACATCTACTTGTCGAAACATTTTTTGTAGACTAGAAATAGAAACGCCGACCAAGAGATAAGTATTATCAGTGGCAAACGAACTGAAAATTCTGAACCGAGAATTCTGAACCGGGAAACCTGAAGGAAGAAGATATATGGAAAATACACATTGTGCTAATTAACGTAAATTATTCATACACGTAATAGCGGTAATAACTATTGTGGCATCGCGAGTTTTCATACAAGTGAGTACACTTTTATTTCCTGATACGATCAAGACAGAACAATCTTCACGTAGTCTTCCATTACAACATGCGTCTAGGCAATTGTCCTCCGTTTACGTTAATTTTTTTCAATCAGGTAATCTCTTTACAATGTGGTCGGGTAATAATCATTATCGGAACAACCGACTCGTATAACTGATAAAGCGACATTAATTTCTTTATTATACAGAAACGTTTTTACAGATTTGTTGCCGTTTCAACCACCAGCCTGGAAGAATACACTAAATTTATGAAGAACTAAAGATTACTGGGATTTGCAAATTTTCCATATACTCGAGACAAAATTGAAGGTATATTTTAATAAACTGATTACTGGAACATCTGAAATTTGAATTTGAAATTATAGTTATTAGGCGTACCAGTATATGCATCTAAATATCTTAAGATTATTGGTCGTTCTGTTATTAAAAGAAATAAGCTGTATTTTTAACAACGTCTCAAGAAAATCTTATATTACGTCCGAAGTGGTTACAATGAAATTGTTTAGCCTACAACGTTCTTGAATTTTGAGCTCGTGAAACATAAAATTTCATCACCAGGTAGTCAGGTGGCTAGATTTTGTTTCTCGCTGACAAGTTGGGACGGTTGTGCATTAAATTCAGAAGAATTGTAATTATTAACTTCAAATATGGGTCTAACAGAAAAATGTTATTCCTAAATTTCCTGATCCCTGATAGAGTTTAAAGACCCTATTATGGAGAATTCTAGAAGCTAGAGCTATACTGAGAGACCTCATTGATGCAATTACTAGCTTATAATTGAACGCTAGTATTTTTATAGGATCAGGGTCACATCTGTCAGTAGAAATTGCAACGAATCAAGGTGTCTGACAAGGATCTAGTTTATCCCCTACCCTTTTTAATCTATATGTAGACGACTTGGTGAGAAAGTGGGGGACAGAATTTTATATTGGGATTAAGATAAATAGTGAAACTATTTTGAATACTTTATTATATTCAGATGACCAGCTCATTATGCAAGAAACAGAAGATACTTTACGAGAGAGCTATTCACAAAGTGTGCCATCACATTGCTCAATATAATTTGAATACATCTATTAAAAAAACAAATGTAGTGGCTTTCAAAGGCAAACACCCCATAGAATCAAATTACGATCAATGATAAAGTTCTGGAGCAAATATCCCACTTTCAATACCTAGGATGTAATATTACATATCAATTTGACGAGGAAATCGAAAGAAAGGCAAACAGATTTCAGGCGATTTGTGGCACTATTAAAAGAAAAACCAGGAAGGAAACTCAAATGAAGTTCAATAAGGTTATGGCAGTCCCCACTGTTGTACGCAGATCCAAAACATGGGTATTATCTAAATAAGGTAAAAGTCATATACAAGCTGCAGAGATGAATTTCTTGAGATACGTAAAGGGATGTGGATGGAACAATAGTATTGGAAACGATGTGGTAAGACATGAGTTGGGTATATTGTCTGTAAATTCAAGAATCGAGGAATATAAGCCGAGATGGACTGAACATATAGGTAGAATGGAAGCGGAAAGGGTACCTCAACAAGTTTTACATAGACGCCTAAAGGGAAAGTGAAGACTATGAAAAAGATGGCTTGAAAATAGAGACCGGAACAGGTGATGTCGCCTAATCCTGGAATGAAGAAGAAGAAGAAGAAGGAGAAGAAGAAGAAGAAGAAGAAGAAGAAGAAGAAGAAGAAGAAGAAGAAGAAGAAGAAGAAGAAGAAGAAGGAAAATGAAAAAAAAGGAAAAAGAAAAAGAAGACATTTCCTTATATTTTACAGTTAAAATTTTTTCTTTGGAACTTAACATTTTAAGGCTCAAAACATTTTTCATACTCAAATCTCTAGGAGTTGCGTTCGACAAATTTTGAACCACTACCATAAAGGTCATTATGATACACTTATAAGTATAGTATATTAGTAAATTGACGTCATTTTTCTACTTATAACGACAAAGTTGTTTTACCTCAAAACAAATCAAACTTTATATACATATGAACCCCCGCCCTACATATGATTATTTACAATCAGCCATATTTTATGTGCTGAAATATCGGGCTTTGCAAATATAAGATTACTTGGAAAAATAGTTGTAATGAAAATAATTTATGTTACTAAGTCTTAGTAATAATGTAAAACAATTTCAAAGATCATATTATGTTCCGGTATTCGATTCATTAACAGTTGTGTTGTCAGTTACAAGTAAAAGATTAAGTATATCAAACTAGTAATGCTCCACACAGAATGTGTTGGGTGAGAACAATACGCTACAAGTTCTATCTGTCTTGACATGGTATACGTTTTACCTCTGTATCAGATTACTTACTGTGGAGTTGCAGGGAGCTGAGAGTTTAATTAAATGGAAGCAACGTGTTTGTACATGTAACTAATAAACGTTAATTGATTCGAGAGCCTGCTTGTTGCCTCAAGTAGACTCACTTCTGCTAACCTACGTATGTTACTAGTTCTTACGGTTGATCAACAAACCAACAAAAACTACTTCTATCGATCAGTGTGTACATATTTACCTGTGTTGTGTGAATCCGACGGCTATAGGTTCATCTATACTATCCAGCTACTACTGTGACATACGGGGACCAACAACTGTATGAAGCCCTTAGGCATATGTTGGATACAACTTATTATTTAAAGTTGATTTACAAACATGTAATTATTTAAAAATAAATTCTTACGTTTCTATTAATTCTGTTAATTTATTAATAGTGGAGCAAAATTAGGATAAATTGTCTTGAAAGTCAAAGACTAGGACCATTTTGGAAATGATCATTTCGTCTAAAGTCATTACATTATAAAAGTCTAATAGTTAAAAGTCTACTACATTGAAAATAAACCTTTTTTACTTTAAAAAAAAATCTCAAAAAGCAGGGTACAAAATATTTTAAATATGTTATAATACAGGATTTGTACAATGAAGTAAAGGAAAATTATACTAAAGAGATGAACATTAATTATACCTAAATATTTAGATTCCAAAATGGCGTAAACGTCTTATTAATCTAAATAATAATAGAAATGTGACTTTTACAAGCCATTTAAAGTGGTCAGGTATTAATATGACAGAATAATATTTCTTTTAGCTCTTCAATTTTTTAGAACTGTAGCGCGTATCGTATTAGACAAGGCGACGATCCTCATTCTTTGCCGTTATAATGGTTCCAATATCTTCTATGAGTTATCCAACAGTCTGACAAGAAATCTTCTGTTTGTTTGTGCCCTACTCTAGCTTTTTACAACAATATCGGCAATCTTCCTGGTACGGTCTTCGAGATAAGCTGCTACCGTTTCGTTTAGACTACCCCTAAACGGTACAGGGGTACCTTGGGCCTGTAATGTTTTATACGTTTAAACGATGTAGTCAACTATCCTTCAAGATTTTACATCTTAGGAGGCATGTGAGAGTGGCGTTGTCTGTTCGTGATGAAAACTACTTACTACACAGGCGCTAGCGGAACTGTTTCGAAACCAGGACGATGCCACACAATAATTCCACAATAATTTCCTTCTGGTCTGGAAAGTTATTACATGCTCTTCATCCTCTTGTAGTTAGGACAGATCTGCACTTAGATCAGCAACGCGTAATTTTGTTTCTACGATTTATTTGTCTTCGAAAGCTAAGAAGTTAAGAACCGACTAACATAATTCAATTTTAAAAGCTCTGAAAGCCGGTTCACACTCTCTTAGTCATTGAACCCATTGTGTATGTTCTGTTAGTTCATTTAATGTTGTAACAATGGTAGCAACCACTTTAAGAAACGTAATACGAGCAACGCCTCAGAAAGCTCCGAAAATCGCGTTTAATCTCCAGAGGAACAATTTTCACGAGGTCTGCTGTAACAGGATCCATCATATGTACTCTGATTATTGAGACCAATCGTCGGACAAACATTGTACTTTCTTCTGAAACCGAACAATCTTCTAGGACTTAGCTTCAGTTGCACATCACAGACGATGGCCGCAAATTGTTTGAGTTTTCTTTGTAACTGTTCAGGAAATGATCGACTGATAACATTAACATCGTCAAAATGTACGTGAAAGATTTTCCATGTGACCGATCGAAGGATCAGATTTCTTAGTCTTTCGAAAACGGCCGGTCATTGTAGAATCCGAGTGGCACGACTTTAAGCTGAAAGAGACCTGAGCCACATGTTACGAGTTATGAAAAGCATGTTCTTCTTTCGCATGTAAACATGTGAAGTACGTTTCACAGTTACCTGATAATATTTAGAAAATATTTCAGGTTTGGTTTGTTGATATCAACCATACTACGTTAAACGTATGTAGCCCGATATTTACTCGTAAAATTTGATTGGTAGCCCAAAGCTAAATTGGTCGGTAACAGTTGATTCAATAACTGACAGGCTTACTCCACTGTCTTCATATAACTTTCCAAATAGGTAAATTTTCTTAACACTTCAATTTTTGGTACAGGTTTGTTCATAACCAAATTTTATTGCTTACAGATTTTTAGAATTAATTGTTAATCTCAGGTATCTAATACGTGTAATGTATTGCCAGTTTAGGTCTCAGATCAGTATTAGAATGCCAGCGTCAGTTTTTATTTGAAATTCAGTTGTCTTAACTGTACTCCGCGTACTGTATATTTAGAACCTTGGGTCTGTGTTTAAACTCACTTTTCTCTGTCGTGAATCATTTTTCAACATGTACACTTGTGGCAGAACAGCGTGGAAATCGAGTCGTTGTCTTTTGCCTAAGAACAATCCGAAAAACATAAGTCTGCAGTTATGTATGTTTAAATTTATATGTACTTTATATTTATATGTATAAGTTTGCAATTTGGAAATTTTGTGGTGGATTGAACAACATTACAAACGTAAAGAATTATTCCTTTCGTGCCAAACATGGGCAATTTACGTTGTATTACAATCCTGCATGTTTTCACTGGTTTTATGTATATGCTGTATGTAAATAATATATTTCTTCAACAATGTTCTCTATACTTATTACAGAGACAGTCTGCACAAAAACAGATTTTTAGTAGTAACGTTACTTTCATGTGACATTGAAGTATGTGGTCATTGTTCGTGCTCAACGAAAGTCGTCCAGGGAAAGTGTTCAGGTGGGAATAGAACAGGGAATGGATCCGTAACAGAGGCCGAGTGGTACAGTGCCAGTACGGCCGGCGTGAAGGGTGGAAGAGTGAAGGGGTTGAAACCTCCTCCCGGCAAACAAGTCACGCTACTCTACTGCCGTTTGCCATCTAATTAGTTTACCAACAATTAGGAAATAAATATCTAACGCAGACACAAATTTGCATAGTTTTACCGCCCAACTCCGCTGCGCTGAAATTTTATTGACAAAGCTCGGCTGCAGATACAAAACATACTACTTCGAAACTTTGCACGCCCGCTTAATTATTCCGCTCAACCAACTAACATTATTCATCCCTTGTAAATCCAACACTTGATATTAACTGTTTGACACTTGAATTACTTTATATTTAATTAATCACAGCTATAAATTATTGCCCACTTACCATATTGTTAGCGTACTGGGTAGTGGATGCAGTTGGCTCCATTATTTTATACTTAACTTAGACGTGTTGCTGTTTCCTTTTCTCCGTTTATTTTTTGAATAAGGAAAGGCTATTGTTTCTTTACTTAACCATGTACCTTATTTTGCCAAATGAAAAATATCTATAATTTTTTAATAGGTTTTTGTATTGAATTTTTATTTTTGACACATATCTGAGCAGATTTGTAAGTATTCGGTCCTATGTTCAAATAGGTTTATGAATGAGTTCTTGCGTGATAACAGAAAATCTATTTTTACCAGAAAAACATTACTAATAGCTTAAGCCGAAGCACACAGACATACCACATGAAGAGTAACGGTTATTAAATTTTAAAATAATATGTTTCGGCAGTGAAAACAAATTAATATTCGCTGCTGAACGTGGCTTCCGAATGTAACAACAGGTCTCTATGAACACACATGCCAGACATAGCAGACGAGGCTTTAGGTACATTGCGACTACTGTACCTAAATACCATTACCACTTCCACAACAGATATTGATACACTTTTGATACAACTTGAACAGGCATGATGGACTGAATAATTAAACCGATTTACGAAACATTCATGTTCTACGTAAATTCTCTCCTCTCTCTCAAGCTCTCTTTCTCTCTCCACTCTCTACCTCTTCACGCTCTTTCTCTATATACACAGCCGGCCACAGACAATTGCAACAGTCCAGCACAACGTGTGACTAGAGAAATGCGTAGAAAGGGATTAAGTTGCGGTCGAAGATTTAAAAAATTTACCGCTACGTATTGTGTGCCTAAGAGGAATTATTTTGTGTAATTAAAGAGCGTGTGCGTGCTGATACTGAACTGATTGCAATTGTGAAATGTGATATTTAGCACTGCTACGTAATTACAAGTCTACTGATGGCCAAACTTAATTCTGCTTCCATTTAATGTGGTGAAATTCACATCCGCACAGGCTGGCTTTCATTGTAAACAATATAATAAAATGTTGACAGTTCTGTGGATTAATAATTGGTACTAACAATTATCAGAGGGTAATTAAGATTCTACCCACAACTTTTTTATTTAATAATTTAATAAAATAATAATTTGGAATTTATTATCAATTACACATAAATAAGTAAGTAAATATGCTGAAGCAGTTGTCATGAGTAGAGAAACCATCCAACGACGATCCTGTTGCAGAAACTATGAGTCAGTGAGACGGCATTAAGTTTCTTGCAGACGGCGGAAAGTTAGACACCCAGAGTATCTTCAGTCTTCTTTTAAATTGTCAGAGAATTCATTTGATCACGATTTGTTTTTATACCACAGTGTACGTACATAATAGACACTTGAAAAGTGAGTTGGTTATTGATGGCAAGATTTTCTATTGAAATGTTTTGGATACTTTTTGTGTTAGATATCTTAGCACAACCCTTAGTTGTATAAGTCCAACTGTCCTTATGTAAATGGATTTTATTATGTCCTTGATAAAACGATTGTGTTTTCTACGGGCAATCTTGATTTTTGTCTCAGCAGGCAGGGAATTTCTTGTAGCTTTAAGTTGCTGATGCTTGGTTTTGACATGCTTCTGCCATATTGCTATCTTCAAAATTAGTAATCCAGTTAACTTAAGTAAGTTAAACAAGTAGCTTATGTAATTTAATTATTTACGTTCCTAGAAATCTTTGGCTTCTTGATTGACGAAAATACCTTCTCTTAAAACTAACGGGTTTTTATTGTGAATTTATATGTTGGTGGCATTAACTAAATCATCATCATCTACTAACTTTGTCTGTTCCTGTCTCACATGTTTGTTGTGTCTGTCTTGCTTTTAAGCGTCCTGGATCCGGCATTTACCACGAGGCTTCCAAGCAAAATATATTTCCTCCAAAGACGTTACCAGAACTTTGTGGAGTAAGACGATTGACAGAGCTGCTGTCTTAAGGCTTATCACCATGCCTGATTATGTGTTTTACCAGTAGCTAGGGGTGCTCCAGCCACCGTCCTCCGTGGGAGTTAGAGACTTAGCTCCTCTTACCCCGGGTATGAGTTGTAACAGTTAGAGTGTTATTTGAACTGTCCAGGTCGCTTAATAGGGTGATACCGCCTTTTTGCCTGACTGAAAGAACGCCCGTCCCTAGTTTGTTCATCGACTTCTGCCGCCTAAGGGATAGCAATAATTAAAAATAATTCAATTTATTGTATTCAATGGGTGTTTAAAAAAAAGTTCCCATATGGTATTCGTATTCTTCAACCTAGCTTCATTAGCCTAGTTTCGTGTACGTAAAGTTACTGTGAGCTTTGTATGACAACAAAACGTATTATCATATCGACTTAAATTTTCCTAGTTTTGGTAACATAATTATTGTAGTTACGTCTACGATTGTAGTATCAGTTTCTCGCAGGAGTAGTAGAGAAACATTAGGTGTGATATTAACGTACAAGTGATGAACGTAGTTGCATTAGATGCAAAGAATATGTTAATGAATCAAGGTTGCGAACTTCTATTCATTATATATGAAATATATGCAACTGAAATACTGCTCTATAATACAAAGGAAAAACATCATTTAAGCTTTACAATTTGGCCTTTGACAGCTATAGGTTATCTTTGAATGACTACACTAATGCCTCATCGATGAGAAAGAATTATATTCCGTTTTTTACGAGCCTCGAGCGGATAGATTAATTCTTTGAATCAGGCACTGACTTACATTCAGGTCTAATTATGTCTTCACTTGATTAGTTTGGGAAGAAACGGCTAGTTACTGAACAGGGGTCGTTAATAATCGAAGACAATGACTATGAATATGCCTTCTTCACTACAACACTACTACATTACAGCAAGATTGGGGGCAACACTGGAGAAGGAGAAAATAATATCCACTCGAAATGTTTTACATTGCGGAGAAGCATCATGTCTAGCCGTTGATGATCTTGTCTGCCAGTGCCGAAGGAAAATTAACCAGTCTTTCAGCGATTGTTCGTATGTAAACAGAATTTTGTCCAGATCACATTACGACAGTATTTAACCAGGTCATTCGGCCAGCTTGGAAAGAGCTGTGGTACTCATTGAAGTGTATTGTATCCCTTCTTTGTACCTGCTACCATCTCTCCTGTCCCATCCACCTCCGTTTTTTTTTTACTCTGTAAAATATATCATCAGTTCTTCTTTGCCCTTTATAGTCCTTAACATACCTCTGCAAATTTTTATATAATTCTCGTGTTCACTATCATATTTCTTGCCAGTAAATCAATCACACATGGGTTTAAAAACTTAATTTTTAGATAGCCGTAGGAATATTTTGTCGTTGATTCGCTTACTTCCCCATGATATACGTATGTGTAGGCCTATACAATTTTATGCGCGACCCTCGTACGGGCGTCTACACACGCGAGTACGCGCTCACACATATCTATTATACACATAGGCCTATATATCTATAAAAATCGTACATGTTATTTGTTTCTTCATTCGTGTGTATGTATGTGTGTGTGCACGCGCGTATGTGCACGCGTGTGCGTATGTAGCGTAAATGCATTTAATACGGTGTAAACTGTTACGGGGGTGGTCAGCTCTTTCATTCAGACTTTCGTACGCACACGCAAACGCGCAAACATGGAAAGAGTTTTTGAGTAGAAGGGATTTTATTATTAATGTTACTGCTGAGGGGAAACTTTACTTCTTACTAAAACGATCGGATAACCTTAAGGCTTTAGCAAAACGCTAGAAACGAACAGAAAAGAAGAGAAAGGGACGAGATTTCTATAAGGGCATTAATAACATTGTCGCGTCTGAGTAAGCACATTTCTCACCTTATACAATACTGCATTTAAATATTTCTGTCGTGGCTTATCTCGTCGCGTCGTTCGTTTTACTTAATCACCGTTTACCGTATTTCTATACTGGCGCCGCTGTCTGAGAAATTTCTACAATTTTCCTCTTACGGAAAGCTTAAAGTGCTGAAAAACTGTATTCGGCTACTTACTTTTACTCTAATGTAAATACTATTAAAATTACTGGCTCGTGCTGTTGTATAAGGTACGAAAAGCAAAAGCAATAAGCTGCGACTTTTAAGAGGACCTGACATCTTCCTAAAGTAACGTGAGAGCGGTCCCAGGATGGCTTTCTGTTCGCTAAGAAGATAAGGAGTGTTGTGGTTTTCAGTGGGTAGGAATCACGTACGCTGGGTTCGAGCCATTCCTCAGCGTTTTCTAAAAACATTTCTCTCCACAATTTCTACAAGAAACTCCAAGTACTGCAACTACTAATTTTATTGTTGTCATTAGTACTGTAAAAATAATAATAGTAATAATTAAGCTTACTTTGCACACACACACACACACACACACACACTCGCGCGCGCGCACGTGTGTGTGTGTATAAACTAGTATCAAAATTTAATGTTATTCTCGTTTCATAAAGAATACAATATACAAAGGTTTCGTAACGTTCTAAATCTTTCGAACGGTCTTATTTGTTATAATTATGTTATTATTACGGTATATCTTTAAGTAACATGTTAAACGATCATACTTGGGGGGGGGGAGGGGCAGAGTAGTGACTGGAGAAAAACGTTAAGTAGCAGATATACGGTAATCCCTCGTTATGAATTTTAGTGGTATATTTGGTAAAAGTATTGTCTGAAAAATTCAAAGAACGAGTATTGTTTTATTTAGTATCAAATAGCGCCCAAATAAACGTGGTTCTTCGTATAACCTTTATTTTAATCACTGAATCTCTTCCTAACAGAAAGTCAAACTTTAAATACGGTATATTTCCTTGTTAAGAAAAATATAATTAATTTTCAGTTCCAGTTTTACCAGAAATTCTACTTTAAATTAAAAAGCTAAGGAAATTCAAATTTTAGATTTAACATTTTCATTACGGTACTGGAATTCATAAATTTTTGAAAACATAGTTTTTCTTTACTTGCTCAAAATCGATTGATAATCATTTACAATGATTTTCAAATAGGTGTAAACATATTTGAAAAATTAAGTGACATTGCAAAAGACATATTGTCATAGTTGTATTCATAATACACAGATGGCCCTCTTGTGCTTTCTTTTTTTACGAAAACTAAACCAGAGACCTAGTTAGATATTGCTTCCCTTTTTTTTATATTCTCTCTATTTTAATTTTATCTTAACTTTGGATGCCTTGTTCATAATAATAAGGCATCATATTATAAACTGTGGTTATAGCCTGATCTGGTGAAATCCTATAATTATATACTTTTACCTATTTACGATCCAGATGCCTTAAATTTGTTTAATGTGGTTATAAGAATTCTTCTTTTAGGGATAATGTCACGTTTATACTGTTATCTGCGCACATGCCTTAAGAGGAAGAGGTGAACAGACGGAGCATGTCCATAATAGGTTAAGCAAAGAACGAATGAAACTGGTTGATTACGTAGTTAAATAATTATGGAAAACATAATAGACTGGAGGTCTGCTAATAACCAGTATATACTCTATCAATCAAATGAAACGCATATTCAAATATACGTCAGTGACATACTGGTATATATTCAGTGAAGTAATTTAACGCGGGTTGTGTACACAAAGACAAAGTAAAGTACAATAATAGGTGTATTCAATTCGGGAGGGAACATACCTGCAGTAACCGAGACTGAAGCTGCACTACATATTTTTGTACATTGTTATCATCAGGGATCAGTTGTGCAACTGATTTCCATTCGGATTTCCATTCTCCATCACTTCCATCAGCCTCCCTCATGTTCACAATGTCCTCAATGTCCCTCTCCTTCATATTGCTAAGAGTGCATTGTTTTCAGCTTTCCTTGATTTATCTGACCTCCTTTTGCCTCAAGGTAGACAGTTCATCACTTATTTTAATGATTTTGAGTTCGATTACACGACTGTACCAAATCGGCTGCTTACTTGTGGTGGCCACGTGATACAAAACCGGCAATTCTCATAATTTATCTTAGCTGACCTCTTGTTATATTTGTCTTCGTTGGCTTGTTATCCTTGTATTTTATCTTGTCTTCAAAAATCCACTTCAGCTTCCCTTAATGCTTTGCAATGTTTTTAAATTAGAGTTTCGTATATATTTTTTAATTTTTTTGTAAATCGGATTTTCGTTTTTGTTTGTGATATTACTGTTGTTTGGAGCACTGTTGAGTGGGTTAATAGTTTTTCTTTTCAAGAGTGACGAAAGCTTTTGTTAGTTGTAGTCAACGAATAAACACAACTTTCAAACTATTTGTGTTGGCGTTTCGACAACTTTTATTGTCAAGACCTGTGTACAGGTAATTCAGAAATAAACACATAAACAGATTGTGTAAATCCGCGTGTGTGTTGTGTAAAGAATAATAATTGCTATTGTAGAATACATTAGGCCGTATATATTGTAGAATATTTTTCTTACATTAGATAGAATATATGTATTAAACATAACTCTGTTTCCGATCTGGTGTTGAGCTGAGAGGTTTGAAAGCGTTAAGCGGTAATCGTCTATTATAGACCTACAGTAGTGTGTCTATATACTTTTAATTTTTGTATCCAAAAAGATTGCAAAATACAAGGTACGTATAGCATGGTATCAATTCGGATATCCTCATGGTTTTGTATTTCACTTTTGGGTTTCATATTGTTAATTGCAGCTTCTGTTAACAATAGTTTCATAATATAAAGTAAGTAGTGTTTATTGTAAGTTTGGTTTAGTTATATATTAAAAGAAAACGTTTGTTTAGCAATAAGCAGGTTATTAATTAGCAATATGTTTTGTAAGGATGATGAGAAAAGTTACTTGGATAGAAATGTATGTTTTCGAATATGTAGACTTGGAAACGTGTCTATAAAATGCATAGTTATTATGGCTAGTTGTTTAATTTATATTCGACAATTTTTAGAAATTTAAAGAGTTTTGATTTCACACATTTACGTGTTGCGTGTTATGCTTCGCAAGAAACTAAACAGAAGTGAATCACCGGTCTTGTAGCGTATAGTATAAGGATATTTTTTACTCCGAGGGAAAAATATTTTAATAAAATCTCTTCAAGAATGTGTCCACCGCCGCCGTATCTCTAAGTTACAAGCTTTGCTTGCAGAACAGCGCACTTAAACTGTTGTAAGAGAAAACAGGACGGCAACGGCAAAAGGGTGTCGCCATGTTTATCGTGCACACAGCGTTAAGTGAAAAGTTTCGCACGGATTGTATCGGCCAAGTATTGCAAAGTTAGCAGCCGATATTCTGCTAATTACTTTATCCGCTTCGCTTGTCACCGGCGTCGTTGACATTAACGCTTCTTTATTTTGTTGTTCATCTTCTACCGGTACAGTCGCGTTCATTGCATAAAACGTTGTACTTTGTGAATAGTCTCCAGTGAAGCGGCACTGAACTTTGACAGGTAGTGGCGACGAACTGTGTTAAAAAACCGCGTAATGCCTTTTGCGTGGATATTATGTGTGGTTTCTTAAACAAGCCAAGCGAGTTCTCAGTGTGATTCGACCGTTTGGCATCTGCTTGTCTATCGGTCTACCTATCTGCATATTTCTTTAGGGTAGGTCTCACGATAACTTAGTTGAACGCATCAACTGATTTTCGTAACTTGGCGTGTGTGTGTCCATACTTTTCCCCTACGAACCACTATTGTTTCTGAGATTGATCTTCGGGGGGTTTGAATATTTTTGGGAAATAGGAGAGCGGAAGGCAAAAATGTGAGGGGATCAAAATTGTTAAAAAATCGCAATAATCCGTGTGAGATACTAACTAACATCTAAAGAATGTTAATTATAATCTAAATGTAGTGTCAAGTTTTGAAAATTTAAAAATTTTAGTACCCCAGGCGCCCAAAAGAATATTAAAAATTTGGGAAAAATTACGAATATCCGGTAGGGTATCCGCACTAAAATCTTTTAATGAATTGTAACCCAAACTCGAATGTTAGAAATTACACTAGTGTAGAAGTGATTTTAAAACAGCCGAGGATCGTTTTACACAAGATCTAAATGCAATTACAGAGTCTCCAAAACCCGATTATACGGGCTGTTCTGTGTGCCCTACCCAGCATAAGGTGTTACAGTTATGATCAGCAACGGGATAATATACGTTTTGATTCAGTAATTCAATTTTAAAAATATTCTTACTTCTCGTTCCATTTTTATGTAAAAATAATTTTTTATTGTTTCGATAAGGTGAAAAATTTATGCGCAGGCTTATAATTTGAAGAATACTTACAGCGTTCAAATTAATTGTATGTACAATTAACATTGACTTCTATTAATTTACAGTATATTACTATTATAGTAATTACAATACCATTTATTATATGTTGTGTAATTAAGTGTGTATAAATCAAATCAATAATTTTAACACATAATAAATAATTAAATAGGCCTACATTATTGTGCTAAAAGTGTTAGCGTGCGCGCGCGCACACACACACACACACACATCTATTGCATTTACTTCTCACATTATTCTTGTTTAATTATTTTTTATAATAAATAAATAATATTTGTTTTTTACAAGAATATTATATATATATATAAATAATATTTAAAATTTATATTTATTTTACCTCAAGATGTTATTTTTCCCTTATTTGGAACATGTTTCGAGAACTCCTGTGTTCTCATCCTCAGCCTTCGTGATCTTGAGTCTGGTGAAGTATTTGTGTGTTGGCTGGTCGCTATTTTGGTTTCTTGTTGGTCTTTAGTATTTTAAAGTTTTATTATTGTGTGTGATTGTGGTGTATGTATTAGTATTTTGTGTATTTTAGATGTTGAGTGCTTTGAATATTGTGTCATGTTTTGTATTGATTTGTATTTGTTCAGGTACTAGTTTGTTTTGTGTTTTATGTTTGTATATTTGTAAATTTTCCCAAATGTTCATTATGGTCCCCTTGTGTGGTATATGTCTTATTAGTGTCACATTGGTTATGTCTGGGAATTCATGTCCCGTGTTTATTGCATGTGTGGCCAAATTGGATTTATATATTTCTGGTTTTTTGTATGCCTTTAGATGTTCAAAATAACGTTTTTTCAGCTGTTTTTTTCTTTGTCCTATGTAACATTTATTGCAATCTTGGCATTCAATTTTGTATATACCGTTAGTTGTTGTATTATCTTTGTTGTGTGGGTTATTTAGTTTTGTAAATTATTTTTATTAGTTTTGTATGCTATTTTGATATCTGTGTTTTAAAATAGTTTTGTTAGCTTTGTCATTTTATTATTTATGTATATGAATGTGGCGCATTTTTGTTGTTGTTATTATTTATGTGTTGTTCATTTTGATTAATTCTTAATTGTTCAGTTTTTATTTTATATTTGATTTTATTTTCTATTTTGTTTACAGTAATTTTATTGTATCCATTTTCATAACCAATTTAGTATATTACATTTATTTCTTTGTCTGTTTCTTGTTTGTTTAGGGGAATTTTGTACATTGTGTTAAATAGCGAATAGAATGCTGCCATTATATGTTGTGGTGGGTGGTCAGAATGGTTAGGTATAATGATGTTAGTAGAAGTTGGTTTTCTATATATTGCATATTGTATGTGGTTGTTGTATCTTGTGATGGTTATGTCTAAATAGTTGATTTTGTTATGTTTACTTTTTATTCTGTGAATTGTATTTTTGGATATATGTTACTGATTTGTTTTAGTATGTTCTCTGCATTTGTGTTTTTGTTATTTGATACATATAGCCCATCATCTACATATCTTATCCATATGCCATTTGGATCAAATGATTTTATAATATTTTGTATTTTGGTGTCTATGTGTTGTAAGAATATTTCTGCTATTATGCTAGATAATGGAGATCCCATTGCTAAACCTTCTTGCTGTTGATCAATTTTGCTATTAAATTCAAAGTAATTTTGTTTTAGTATTAGTTGGGGGATATTTTTTATTTCAGTTATATATTGTGTGTCTTCATTTTGTTCTTTAAGTTTGTTTATTATTATGTCTATTGTTTCATCTACTGGGATGTTGGTGTACATGTTTGTGATATCATATGTTGTGAAAAATATATTTTCATTTATATTTATTATTTTTAGTTTGTCTATTAATTCGTATGTATTTTTTATGTTATGATGATTATTTGTTAGATGGTTACTTTTTAGTTGTAACTAACAAAAAGCGTTACAAAAAAACAAAAAAAAAAACAGCTGAAAAAACGTTATTTTGAACATCTAAATGCATACAAAAAAACAGGAATATAAAAATCCAATTTGTCCACACATGCAATAAACACGGGACATGAATTCCCAGACATAACCAATGTGACACTAATAAAACATATATCACACAAAGGGACCATAATGAACATATGGGAAAATTACAAATATACAAACATAAAACACAAAAGCTAATACCTGAACAAATACAAATCAATACAAAACATAACACAATATTCAAAGCGCTCAACATCGAAAATACACAAAATACTAATACATACACCACAATCACTCACAATAATACCACTTTAAAATACCAAAGACCAACAAGAAACCAAAATAGCGACCAACCAACACACAAATACTTCACCAGACGCAAGATCACGAAGGGTGAGGATGAGAATACAGGCGTTCTCGAAACATGTTCCAAATAAGAGAAAAATAACATCTTAAATATAAAGAAAAAAAAATAAATATAAATTTTTAATATTTTATATATACCAAGAAACGAACTGTAGCAGAAAGTGATTGAATATATATATTGTAGCGTGACAGAAAATCCACTACATTGTAAATCATATGAAATGATAAAATTTAATTACATCAAAAAATGTTGTAATAATATTAAATGACATTTAAATAAATCAGAGGAATGAAACACAATAAGATAAATATCCTCACTACATAATATATAAAAACCACTGTTAAAAGAAACCAAAGAAAGTATTGAAGCAACTCATCAACTCATAAATAATACCAGTAAGTTACCCAGGAAGCTCAGAGCAGTAAACCAGTTACATAAGACAATATCCCGAAAAAAGAGACTCACTCAAAGAGTGGTGAATACCAAAATGCTCTAAAAACAAATAGAAGAATAAAGTCAGTTCAGTGAAGAAATTCAATACTCCAAACTAAACCTCAGTCGTGATAACACCAAGTACCTTGGTTCCCAAGAATGAGGAAAGAAGAACAGAAGAGTGAAGACTAGACGAGGCACAAGAATGAAAACTAGAAGAGGGACAAGAATGAATACCAGAAGGAAGATATGAAGAAGGACAAGAAGGAAGACAGGAGGAGAGGAAGACATAGTATGAAAGAAACACCGTAGTAAAACCTATTATTATATAAACTACTATCAATCCCAAACCCACAAAAACTATGTCAAAGAAAGTATAACATCCCCAAAATCTTATAAAAATGTAATTATTGAGAAAACTAAAGTGTTGTATAGCGTTATAAGAAGTGCACCGGCTAAAGCTATTGTGTAATAAAGAAAATAAACTAGTCTTAACGGTCCATGATGACTAAAGGTCTGGTCTGAGATAATAAGACTCAGAATATCAGAAC
Organism: Magicicada septendecula; assembly: GCA_034769895.1. NCBI lineage: Eukaryota > Metazoa > Arthropoda > Insecta > Hemiptera > Cicadidae > Magicicada > Magicicada septendecula. Next base: position 259,157,635 of record CM068371.1, on the reverse strand, counting down.
CAACAGTGAAAGTGAATTTGTATAAGTGTTTTTAAAAAAAAAATGCAATAAACTTAAAGTTGGTGATACTATAACTTAGTAGTATGCTATATCACAACTTTAAAGTCTAATAATAACCAGCATGATAAAATAATAAAATGGAAGGTTTCCAGTATTTTATTATTTTTATGTAAATCCTTATTTAAAAGACCTTTGTAAAAAAAAGGATGATAATAAATAGAGTATGGGAATCAATGTTTGCTGATGTGGGGAATCACAATAATAATGATTTAAACCAAAAAGGACTGGTACTAATATAGTATGAATAAGTGTAACATGTTTAAATAGACTATTATTTCACAGTCCTAAAATCAATGTATTAAATAAATGTATTTGTAAGGTTTATTAGAAAATAAGATTTATGTTATGTGTTTTAAAAAAGAATTATGTTTGATAAATAATAACCTACATACCAGTAATAATGTACTAAAAGGTATGCTATGTTAGATTGAAAATAGTCAAAAGAGATATGTTTAAGCTGTATCTGCAATATGTTAAATTGTGCAGATTAATAAACAATGTTCATAATTAATTATTTTAATAACTGTAGTGTTAATTAACTACTACACAAAACAATAAGTTATAGATCATGTTATTTTCATATAATTGTAGTTATGTAAAGTCAGAGGAGGAATCAAGTTTAATTTATTGAGAAAGAAAGAAATATAAAATTCTAAAATCTAGGCCATTTGGTGAAATCAGAGAACCAATATAAAATAGTATAATTCACTAATAAATCCTGTAAACTACCCAGAATTATATAAGATAACACAATTAACTACTACTAGGAATGATCCTATGAATTAAAATGACAATAAGGAAATATACCTTAACATTTTGTAAATTGTCAAAATATATAAATTAATTAATTTTAGAGAGCAATATCAAATCTACAAATTAACACAAAAAACCAGTTCAAAGGTGTAATTTATATGTATTTAAGGAAAGGAAGAGAAATATGACTAATTAAAATTTATTATAATAGTATTAATAATATTTAAAATGGAAGGAATTTTATATAAAAACGGAAATCCAATTTTGAGCCTATATTTCCAAAGTGTGAACAAAATTTGTTAATTTCCACAAAATGTCTACAGATATGGACTATAATACATCAATTTAAAGGGAATAAGATGATTAAACTAATAATAAGATTAATAATTCATAAAAGTAAGGAATAAAATAGAAAAATTCCATATATAATGTAATATTTTCTAATGTGTATGAAATCGAAAAATGTTAACAATACTTTTTCAAGGATTAACTGGGCAAGATTTATGACCAAGTTAATTAGTCTTTTGTTGAATATCAAGCTGAATAGGTGTGTGACAAAATCGTTCTTTAAACCGAGTCGAACATGAAGTTAACGTTTAGCCTTTGAAATCAGTGAACGAGAGTTAGACAAATTAAACACTTTTTGAAGCCAATACTATAAAAACATTCACGACAATAGTGAAAACAAACCTCTAACTTCACTATACCAGTGACAGTAAACGGTAAAACATTATATTACAACTGATTTACTCTACAAACCTAACCGCAACTTGAAAACTTAACCGTAATAGTTGCACAAATAGAAAATAACCTAACTAACGCAAGTTTACACTGAACACTTCACCAGAATACACTAAATAGATTAACAGACTTATTACACCAGTGCGGGGACATTTTAGACCTTGATGAAGGTAATTTTATAGTAATTTTCTGACTCGACGCATATACAATAGCCGAGACCAACCCAAGGAGCGGCCATCTTGAAAACGAAACCTGCCTACTACATCATAGTTACTGACGTCACATCAGTCTTCATTGGTTCGACAAAACATTTATTCTAATATCATAACTTGAATTATTAAATACTATTAAATAGTAATTATTTTATTTATGTGTTAATTGTTAATGTTATACTCTCTCAGCACCCTTCTCTGACTATTAATTCTTAATCGCTCAAAGAACCTGTCTTTAATATAATATAACATAAAATTTTGTTCTGTATGACAATCGATAATTCCTGAGACAGAGTCGATAATTGCTCTCCATCGATGAAATATCGATTATTTATCTAAAATTGTCAATAAATCTTTATATTTCTATTATTTTGTATCTGTACTTATTTCACAGGGTAATTTAAGGGTATTTATAAGGCTGAAGGTATTAAATGAAAAGAATATACTCTATTTTGAACAAGATATTGGACCAGTAAGGAAAGTCACCAATCGATTATTACCTGGAGTTAATCTATTTAACTCCAGACTTGGTGCAAATATTCAAGAAGTGCTCGACGGTCAATAAATACCTACCTGTTATTAAAATTTCACAAAACCCTTTAAAAAACAGATTTACCTATTATACATACCTCTTAAACATAAACAAAATTATTTTATTGTTTGAAAATTCTATTATCATTGAATTTTCCATTTTATTTTTATTTTTTTGTAACGACCGGCATACAGCGGTCTGGTGACCAAGTGGCTAGCCCAAACAGTGGGATTTGATCAGATTACAGTCATATATAAGGTCTTCTTACAAAGTGACGTCGCCAACACGGGGCGTCAAGGAAGAAGGCAGTACCCAATAGGTCGTCTGGTTACAATATATATATATATATATATATATTTCAACAATACATATATTTGCCCAGGGCTGTATGTTTGTAAATATTTAGCATAGAAAATATATGGTGAACAGTTTTTAACAATATTATGTAGGATAAGAATTGTCAGAAAGCGTACACCTGCCCTGCGAGTGAATACAGCGCTTGTGTGTTTGTGTGTGTGAACGCAAGCTACGACAGGCAACGATGGGGTGATGCGTACGTCTGTAATCAGGTTTTAACCGGTTAAAATAAACTATTTAATACGTTTTAAGCCTGTAAACAAAGCTTACCCTAATTATAAAGACAGTATTACATTAAGGAATTTTTAACGAATATGGTGATAAAAAAATTATTGCAGAAAGTGCAATAATAAAGAAGCTAAGTAATTTAATGCTAATTACTAGTGTAATTAAATGGTAATTAATAAGTGTGTTATATGTGAGTGACAAGAAAAAAATTACGCAAACGATGATATCGCTCGTGCTACGAGCATCTATGTTTACGAAATCGCGAAAATGAACCAAAAAGTGATTTGTAATTAAAAGGACGCTTCGCGCGAAGTGACAATCTCTAATAGGTCGAAATCAGTCCTGGACTTGTCAGATCGCCGTCCAGTATAAATACCACCGGCAATTTTGTGGCGGTCTCAGAGACTCAAGATATCTTCACACAACGTCACGCTGCTGGTCTGCCGACCGAACATCTTTACAACACACACCAAGACTTATGGAGGAACTCTGGACCATCACAAACAACAAACCGTAGAGACAGAGAACACAGCATCAGCATAATCATCATAATCAAATTCTTAGGATTCAGGACACACACACGCAACGGTAACGTCGGCAGTACGCAGGTGATGAAGAAACAATTATATTTTTTGTTTGTGAAAAGAACTCTTAAAAGGAAACTTATATATATATTGTAACAAACAATGTGGTTTTGTTAACAACCAATAAATTCTTGTTGTTTGTAAATTTTTTTTTATTTCTAATTAATTTAGTATTAATTATTTTAAACCGTTTTGTTGTATTTGGAACTTCTTATCGATTGTTTTTGCCAAATTATATCCTTTTGTGTAATTAGAATTCTTGTATTATGTTAATAGGATTGTCTCCAGGAACAATCGATTTGTGATCTTTCCTTATTTGAAGTTTGTCCTCCTTTAAAGTTGTTAAACTCAGCTGTTCTGGTAGTTATGTCTCAACTAATGTGTTATATTGTAGCATGACAGATTATCCACCTAAATAAAGAATGCAATGTGATCATAAATAAAAATCAAGTAAATTAACTATCAAAGAAAAATCCAAAGGAAAACCAATAAGTATCACAATTAAAATACCATTATAACCTGAAGAAGTAAAAATACAGAAAAAGCAACTATGCAACAAAAATGTGTAATGAAAACTAAATTAAAACCTAAAATAAAATAAGGAAATACCCAGGTAGGATAGGAGTAAGTAAGGAAGATACCCAGAACAAACCCGTACATAATAACTATCGGAGAATGAAGAAACGAAGAATGAATAAGGAAGATACCCAGAACAAACCCGTACATAATAACTATAGGAGAATGAAGAAACGAAGAATAAGTAAGGAAGATACCCAGAACAAACCCGTACATAATAACTATAGGAGAATGAAGAAACGAAGAATAAATAAGGAAGATACCCAAAACCAACCAACGTACATAATAAAAAGGGAATGAGGTGGAAGATACAAAATAGTAGGAGGAGAAGACTACAATACATACTCAAGGGAAACCCAGCAAGGAAAGACAAAAAACCCCAAAAGAATTTTAATGTCACATATGAAAGTATAACACCCAAAAACAGAAATGATGTAAATTAAATGTAAACAAAAGTGTTTAGAGTTATAAGTGGAAGTGCACCCATAAAAGTTATTTTATAAAGAATAAAAAACAAATCTTAACAGTCCTTCATAAATAATATCTTGATAATATAAAACTATAAAACTGATTAGTGATAGTATCAAGAATTAACAGGGGACAAGTGTAAGTTATTATATTATGGTAAATAAACTTCAAGAAGGTGCATTGAATGCTTAAACTTAATAAAAGTGTAACCTTTAAACAACTTTAAAGTTTCAATTTAACTTCAGGAGTACTATTTAATATAATAGTATGATGAAAGGCAAAAACTAATGTTTCTAATAAAGTGCCACTCTTTATGTAAGAACATTCATTGAAATGAGTAAGATAAATAGAGAGTAGGGAGTTAGTAAGTAAAGTGACAAGGGATACATCCCTGAAATAAAATAAAAAACAGAAAGAACTGTACCCCAGTAATTGTAAGCAAGGTGTAAAGATGAAGAAACAAATGTGTTATGTTTCTAGAAACCAATGAACTCTATACATCAATGTTGAAAATAGAGAGTCACGTTCTATAATTTTAAAATGTTTATTATGTTTAATAATTTTAATCAAGGATGCAATGTCTAAGGGTGGATACCATTCTGTGATTATAAATGTTTATATTGAGTTACTAAAAATAATCAAGACTAGAATGTCTGAGATTAATTACCATGTTTTTGATGTCAAATAATTATTATGTATTGTTAGTTAGAAATCAATACAAAATGTTCTTGTAGTATAGTAAGGAATTGTTAATTAACATTGTGTTAGAATAGAAGGTCAGAAAGGGTATAAACAAGCTATATTAATAAAAAACTTTGAATGTAAAACCAATTAAAATCTAGGCCAAATGGTAAATCTAAACTACTTTATAATTGATAAATCAAGCCCAGTAAACTAATTAAACTGAGGAAATTTATGTAAGGTAAATCAGTAACAGAATAATATAATGTAAATTATACTTTAAAAGAATATTGTAAAAAGATAGGAAGAATTAGGAGAAAAAATGCAAATGTAATAACTGAAATTTCAAGGTAGGGAGCCATAAATTATTGGATAATATTTAAAAGAATAACCAATTAACAAAATTAAGAGAAATTAAAGGAAGATAAACATATTATGTCAATCTTAGATTCAGTACAATCATAAATATAACATATAAAATGGCAACATTTTGGGGAAGAACAGGAAGTGAAAATTCAGCCTACTTTTTCAAAATGAAAGAAATATAGCATTTTTGATAAAAAACCCTGTAAAACTATCTTATTTGGTATCAAATCAAACAGAATGAACTAAAGAAAAAGATTATGTATGTAATATTTCATAAAATTAAATAATAACAAAAATATATTCAGTAGTATAATGTAAGATTTCCGAATGTAGAGGAAGCCCAAAGAATTTAAAACAATGTATTGCAAATATTAAATTGGCTAAGACTTTGTCAGGAGACGAAGGAAATGAGTTAGTTAATTATTGGACCTTGTCGAGTACACTTGAACGCGATTTGTGCTAATATCATCCTATATAGGAAACTAATATGGCGATTGGTATGTAAGCCTAGCCTACAGAAAAAATAGTCAAGTGCGAATTTTTGAACTTAAAACGTAAAATCAGTGTGAACTATTAACACCACGATTCAAATCAAGTAATAAGGAACCGTAATTGAGTGATATAATAACTTAACCAGATTAACTAAATAAGTCTTAATAACGAGAAGTGAAGTGCAAGATTCGACCTTATAGAACAACATAAATTAAACCTAAACACACACAATTAATCGAAGTGAATCACAAGACACTAAACCAGAACCATACTACTAACACCAGAAAGGATAATCACAATTGCGGAGACGAGGAAACACTGAAAAGACACCATTTATTGGAGCTGAATACGTTTAACACATGCAGTCCATGAGCCGCCATCTTTGACTCCCAGCATTCAACGCGAGCAATTATCAACATAATTATCAAGACTTCGATGGTTCGCATTTTTCTTTAATAAACATTATATAATAATTAATAACTTTGTCAATTTTAAATATTAAGCTTTTTATTTGTAAGTGTTATACTTTCCTGACATTACCCTTCTCTGACTATATAAAATAACCGTTCAAAGAACCAAATCATTATTATAAAATAAACAGATGTAAAAATTAATCGATGCCCTGAGATAAGAGTCGATACCAACTGTTGAAATATCGATTTAATATCGATCTATTTAAGAATTGTTAAAATAAATACTGGAATTTAATAATTTTGACTTAAATTTATTTCAAAAATTATTATTAGCGTAAAATAATAGAATATAATACCAACGGACTACACGAAAAGCGGCAGATACCAAGGAGAAAGGAGAATCCTATCAGAAGAAGAAGAACCACTAGTCGATCAGTGCCGTAGACAATCCTGTTAACGCGGAACTTAATTCTAATTACCAAAAGGTGATATAATTGACAAAACAGTAATAACAGAGTTAAAATTTTTACACCAACACATCACGAAAATTAATTACTAAATAATAAAAACAAAAACAATATTTTCAAAAAATTTCAAAAACACCAAACTTTTTATTTTTGGTAAACAAACAATTCTTTTATTTTGTAAACACATCGAAGGTTATTAGTTCGTTAAAATATTATTCTATTTATAAGTTAGGAATAAATAGGATTCAAAATTATAATATTCAATGGTTTTTATTGACAATTAGTAAAATAATCGATTTTATATCGATTGATGAATCGACTCTCTCAGGGCAAATTAATAGATTATACAAATTATTAATTCTCGGGTTCTTTGAACTGTTATTTTATATAGTCAGAGAAAGGGCAAAGTATAGAAAGTATAACATTACAAATTACAAGCTTATTAATTAAAATACAAACATATTATTCAATATATAATGGTTAGTAAAAAAAATGTTTCGAACCATTCGAAGGCATGTTGGCTGTGGCGCATAGAATTGTGGGAACTCAAAGATGGCCACTTCGTGTTCAGATGTAGTAGACGACTGCACCTCGAAGAATCTGCTTCAAATAAATGTTGATTTTCCAATGGTTTCTCGTCCCAGCGATAGTGATTCGTTCCTCTAGTGTTAGTATGGTTGTCCTGGATCAGTTGTTAGTGATTCCCTTCGATAAACTGTGTTGGTTAATGTTTTATTTCACTCCCGTCAATAAGGTAGAGAATGGCACGTTCGTCTCGATATTAGGAATTATCGTTTATAAGTGTTTAAATGGTTATTATCGGTTTACTGTTCAATAGTGGTTCACTTTTATTGTTTAACTGGTTTAAATCACTGACTTTAATCGTTATTGAACGTTTTTTCCAAAATTCGCGAGTTTAAATTTTATAGGTTTGGGCTGATGTACGCCATGCTTCTTCCTTCACTATATATTAATATTTTGGCGAGAGCTCGTTTGATGTGTACTGCTCAACGTATAATAATCAACTCTCCCCTTTTCTTCTTCATTCGAAAACGTCTTAGCCCAGTTAATATTAGCAAGAAATTGTTTTAAAATTTTATCGTTTCCGTTACATGGTCGACACTTACATTATATTACTTAATACATTTTTATCAAATAATAGTTTCATAATCTTTTTCCTTAGTTACTTCTGCGTGATTTGATACCAGATAAGATATTCTTACAATGTTTTTATCTCAAAATGCCATATTTACTGTATTTTGAAAATGTAGGCTCTAAAATTTTACTTCCTGCCATTAAACTGTTTGCCATTTTTATTATGTCCTAATTATGATTGAACAAAATCTTTGATTGAAATAAAATGTTTATTTTCCCTTAATTGCTTTTAATTTTATGAATTGGTTGTCTAAATTAATTATTATCTTTAATTTAAATAATTCCCCTTATGTTCTATTGTTAATACATTTACAATTTTTCTATTAATACTTCATATGTTGCTTCACTATCTTTATAAAGTATTGGTATAGTTGTAATACTCTGTGTTGGATTTATATTATACAAATTTCATCCGGTTTATCAATTTACTTCTCTTATTTATTAATTTTAATGTTGTTGAGATTTACCATTTGGCCTAGATTTCACATGTTTTTATATACTTGGTTTTTGAATATTACAGCCTGCTTATACCCTTTCTGACTTTCTTTTCTTATACAATCTTAATTACAATTCCCTTACTTAGCTATATTAACATTTAACATTGATTAATTCGATTAACTCATAACAAATATTTTATAACATAAAATGGTATTCAAGCCCAGACATTTCAGCCTTGATTAATACTATTAACACATAATAAAAGTTTTATACTAAAAGAATTGTACTCAACTCTGACATTTCAGTCTTGAGTTATTTGAACTTATTATAAATAAAACATATCTGTCCTTCCCTCATTTAAACTATTTCTTATAACTAATTTTATTTGCAGTCTTAGCTGTTTTTGTCTGATTTTTGGGTACTTATTCTTGGTCACTTCACTTTTTTATGGCCTGCTCTTGTTTTATCACTGTCATTCTAATGAATGCTGTTAGCTAAAGAGTGGCAGTTATTTAGAAACACTTGTATCCTATTTGTCATTATAATATTCTATTAAATATTATTTCTCGACACAATATAAAAACTTTAAAGTTGTATAAATGCACAATTTACTTAGTTTATGAACTTAAACATTGACACATTAAGTTTATTTAATATAATATAATAACTTGCACTGGTCCCCTTTTATTCTTTGATTTTATTTCTAATCAGTTTTATAGTTTTATTAAAATCAAGAATTCTATTTATAGAGGATAATGAAGGTTTGTTTTTTCCATTATATAACTAATTCCCATTGGTTCACTTTTAATTCTACTTTATACACTTTTGTTTATATCTATTTTACATGGTTTTTTAAATTTGGGTTTTTGTCATACTTTCATTGGTTATTTTACTTTCTTTTGGGGTTTCGTTTTGATTTCTTTTAAGAGCATTCCTTCTTATCGTGGATGTTGTCTTGTTTGGGTTTCTTCCTTACTTACTCCTATCCTACCTGGGTATTTCCTTACTTTATGTTTAGTTTTTTTGGTTTATTTTTCTTACTCATCATTCATTGTATATCTGGTTTTAATGAAATTCTTACTTCAAACTATGATTGTGATTTACGGTGGTTCTTAATTAATTTTTAATGTTGCTTTCTTGGATTTAACTTTGTTTTTATTTTATTTTATGATCTTTCTTTCCATTCAGAACTATGGGCATTATCTGTCATGCTACAATATGAACAGTAAAGACATAAAGTTTTAAATACAATCACTGTACATAAATTTAAATGTTAGTTAAAGAAATTAATTTAATTTAACAAGAAAATTTAAAAATACTAATCTTCTGTTGTATGTTAAAATTTGGGTGTGTCAATAGAAGTAAATAATAGGTTGGAAGTGAATGTTAAATTTTTTATTATTTTGTTTATAGCAACAATTAGTTTTATCCTGGAGATTTAATATTATTTTTTTGTTGGTACATGAGTTGCTATTATTATTTAAAATTTGAGACAAAGTGAGACACACTGAAAGAAAAAGTGTTTAGATAATTTGTTTAACATGTCTGTTTAGCTGGTAAGATATATGGTTGTTTATTTTTATATGTCATGAACAGCATAGAAGGTTATATTTTATGTTTTGTAAACTTATAAAAGAGCATTTTTTATTTGTATAATTCGAAATTTTAATATTTGCATATTTTCGATTAATATTAATAAATCATAGAATGCTTATTTTGAAACGGGTTTAATTAATTATTTCATGTCATCAGCATCTCACTCCTCTTTGAAAATTATTTTATTATTGTGCAACTACACATACTTGACGCAACGAGAATAAAAAAAAAATCCTGCCACCTGCCGGATGTTATACACTTCATAGTTGCGTTGAGTACATGGTAATGTATTTGTGTAATTTTTTTGAAATACTTGTAACGTTGCAATATATATATATATATATATATATATATATATATATATATATAGACCTTTTAAATACCGATCCCAGTTATCACTGATTAAATGACGCAACTCACAGATTTTCAATTTATATTTTTGTAACTTTTTCGCATTAAAAATTTTAAAAAAATACGCTGATAAATTTCATCACGATTTTCTCTTGTAGATTACGTCACTGTTATATGCTTCACGCATACAATTTAAGATCTTTTTAAACGTAATACCTGTGTAAATAATGTGTGTGTGTGCATAACGAGTGTTAAGCTGAGGAAGCAGTTAATATGAAAGTAAAGAACAATTATTCATATATTCTATACATGAAATTCGCCATCATTAAGTGTGAACGGAACAAAATATTTCTTTTTTTTATTCTGACATATATGACAAAATACTTGTAGAAGATATGCTTTATTAGTTTTCTTAATTATGTTCTTCAGTATCATATTTCAATTCACTAATGCTGTCCCATGTTTATAGTTTATTTTAGAAAGACATTTAGATAAAAATGCTCTATTCAGTGTAATAGAAATAAATCTACTTTCCCTTTAAGGGTGTCTTGAAATATTTTACGAAATATCTGTTCTTAAATAGTTAATATTATTAGAGTGTAGTTGTAAAACACAACTTTAACGTAGTAATCATTAAACATTTTAACTTGTAACGAAATTAGTCCTATACATTGTCCTAGCGTTTGAAGGCGGTATTATGAATACTGACTCCTCCACACACTCATACTAAAACTTTTCCACAGTAGTAGTTTTCTGAGAGTTTGTTCAGAATCAGCGTGACGATACGATTTTTAAAGTGGAAACGTATATTTTTTAATCAACTCATCGAGTCATATTAAAGCTTTATATATATATATATATATCCCACATTTATATGTCTTCTCGTGTTATAAAACAGCTGTTTATTTAAACCTTCTGTCGGAAATTTTTATAAAACGTACTTTTGATGTCAAAAGCCAATCTCAAGATGTACATCTTTAAAACGTTCTTGAGAATCGATAATAGTTTTGAGGCCGCTATGTTAATATAAGAAAGTAAACAAAGTGGTACGAACTATAAAAGAGAGGTTGTTGCATAACATTCATTAGCAGCATCCAAGTGTTCTACGTCTTAACGTACGCGTTAGTCTGGCCAACCGTTGTGGTTCGACGGGCGAATTCATTTTACTTGTTCAGCAAACATAAGTGTTTCAACTAACAATTGGCGTAAACACTATAGTAGGAGAGCGGAGATCAGTGTTTCTAGTGAGAAGAAACGAGAATTGGTAACTGTCATTTCGTCGACATCTAATGGTGATGAAAATATTAATATGCCCTGAAACTGTCGATAGAAGGAAAGATCGCTATTTTTTTTACAAGAAGGCTTAAACAAACTCAGAGACGGAATTGTAGGCCACGATTACGAAATTGTGGGTCGTGATCTATCGCAAATTGTGGAAGATTACCATTCGCACCCTTTACTCTCTTTCACTCTCTCCACCTCTCTCAAAACATTTTATAAACATAATTTCCAGAGATGTAAAATTTAGTTTATTAATTTGTAATGAAAAGATGACATCCGATTTTTGAGTTAAATCAGTTTCTTTCTTTCTCATATTGTATGCTGTACGCCATAACGCAACTTAAAATAAGCCATAATGGAATTTAAAATACTCCATAAAGGAACTTAACAATTGTTGAATTATTAATTGTAGCAGTCTCGCTGAGATCGGTTTACGTCGTCGGCTATCGTAGAAACTGTTATCAGGACCAATTAGTTTTTCAGCTCCACTCATATAGTCGTGTTGTTGACATGTTCCTGTATCACTGAAACAGAGGCCTACACTAACAGCTGATGATGACGACACGGCGGGATAAACTGCAGTTGCTGAATGCTAATTGTGGCAACGCCGAGGCCACGTGGAAAACACATCTTCCTGCCATTTCGCTAAAGGGACAATCTGACTGGCGTACACGGACAGTATATCACTGTTCTAAAACACATTATTACATCAAAACGCTCAGCATGTAAACGTTCTGAGCACGTGAGCTATAATTTAAATAAAGATAAATAGCCTTTAAGAAATTGTTCGTATATATATATATATATATATATATATATTGTACTGCTGTTAAAATGCACACAGTACATAAGAGGTAAATAATCAATTTTAAAAGAAAAAAGATACAAAATTAATATTAAAGGGAACATATGTTTTAAAATGTAAACAGAAAACATTGGGAATATCGACTTACTCAGTCAACATAGAGGTCGATTCCTATATGATGTAAAACCATATTTAGTTATATGTTCATAAAATAATATATGAAATTGGAATGAATATTATAAGAAGAGTAAAGAGTAATAAAATTATAATTTAATAAATAACCAATAGAATTACGAATATTAGAGGTAAAATAAAGATGTTTAATAAGAAATAGAAAAATGATATATGTTTTAATAGTTATATGATAAACAGATGTAAATAAATTAGGGAATTATCATAGTGGCAAATTGTTAAATTGTTAAGAATTTGTTTTGTATAGTGATGAAGGAAATGTAGGAGTCTTCAATTATATTTAATACAAGTAACATCATTAGTCTTCAATTATATTTAATATAAATAATATCATTAGTCTTCAATTATATTTAATACAAATAACATCATCAGTCTTCAATTATATCTGATAAAAGAAACATTATTAGTCTAAAATTAAATATCTAATAGTAACTAAATGAAGAATCTTAAATTATATTAAATAACAGTTGTACATCATAAAGTTAATGTAACGTGGAAAAGAAAATAAAGTAAAGGATTTTGAATAGTGATACCACCAGAGCTTGATTATATCTAACATATAAATAATAATACGAAAAATATAACAATATCCTTGATAGAACGACGACAGAAGAGGAAAATCTTGGACTGGAGAAGAGTTTAAGTGGCCCTAAAGAATAATTAAGTGTTCCAAGGAGACATCGGTGTTGCAGTAGTCCTGGAGAGCGGCATTCAGCGGTGAGAGCAATAAGAAATTTGGGTGAAGAAACAAATTGCCAAGCTTAATATTGCTGTTGAAGAAAGGTAAACAACAACCAGAAGTGAACCCGTGGCAGCTAGAAGAATTCAGAGACGGTTAAGTTACATTAGTAAGTTAGTTATTTTTTACATGGTTAATTATCAAAATACTACCTATTAACTGAATCTGGGTTGGTTTAAAGAAAAGAAAATAATAGATACAATCGTAAATACGAGCAAATAACTTAATAATCATTAACCCTGAGAGAAAGAGTTTCTTTACATGTACTATTAAATCATTACCATACGTATAAATAATAACAACAGTACAATAAATGACGCATCCAACGTGGAGCAGATCTTAATTACAATACCTGTAATAAATTACAGTACAATATATATATATATATATATACTGTATGTATATTTCCAGATATATATTAATATATATATAAATTTAATTTTTTAACCCACAATCTAAACATAACACTCTTTTATATTATATTAATAATGTCTCTTTTTTAACTTTTTAGAGATGTCCTATTAAAGTTTGTCGAATTTGTAGATATAGTTTACTGGTTTGTACGGAACGATATCTTAATGTTACAATTAAGATATCCTACCGTCTGGAAGTCAGGGTTGGTTTAAACCTGAAGATGGTATCCCAGATTACGATGCGTATATATTGGTTAGAGTACATTAGCAGATCATAAAGTTTGTGCAGTTTAATGATAGACACCTGATCAAGTACTCGAGTGCACCTTATTCACAAGACCATCATACGGTCTCGGTCAGTTGCGAAGAAACGACGTTTTACCTGTACTTATCCGATCAAATGCGCCCCGCAATTTCACTTGACCGTAACTGGCCAAATCCGTGGCAACCAGTAAAAACGTTGCTGACCCAAGCTTGGATGAGGTTCCAATTCTGTAATTTTCCATTTGTGCGAGTAACCTTTTTCTTCCAGTATTTTTGTTAGGTTAAGCTGGTTTCTCCTAGTTTAGGTTGACGAGGTTAGTGTTAGTGTCCTTTTAGTTTTGTTCCTCTGTTACTAACACCTTTAGCTAGTAATGGTGTGACGAAATGTGTTAGTGTTGGTACAGATGTAATTATAAGTTTTGTTGTGCGGTGGACTGACATATGATAATCGTCTTAGCTGCAAGCGGAGCGAGCAGAAACGGCTCTTTAAAGGTTTGCGATTTAACGCTCCGATGTCTGTTAGTGACACATGAGTGATGTTTTTAGCAACTCGTAAGTCTATAGGCTGTCGAAGGCCGCCGTTTCGATTCCTATGTAGGGCAACCTGCCCTACTGTACTGACCGCGGTTCCCATCATATGTGTAAGACTTAAAATCATGACGAAGGACTGACTGCGCAGGTTTAAATTATCTAGTTGATACGAAAAATTATAGGGGAATTCTCGTCAACTAACATTTGTCTCTATATACGCCTATTTATTCTATGTGAACTTAGGCATATATCTATATAAATCCTGGACTAACGTTAATTGTTACCGGCATGAATTGCAGTGTAAGTAAAGGCTTTAAAGTAGCGACTAAACCAAGCGAACGATTGTAACACCAATATCAATTCTATTCTCATAACCTGATTTAAAATTAATCCAGGTTTCAGTGAGAACTTGCCAGCTCTTAATGAAAATTTGTTTGCTAATTCGAAGTAAATGTTTTTTCCGGGTAAAGCAGCAGTCGAAGTTTCCAGTAATCGTCAGTCGTCGAGGTAAAGTGAAAAATATATCCGAAAGAACAAAACTCCCGATGTAATCAGCGTTAACATACAAGTACAATAACCGTAAGTATTACTTTCGGAAAAGTTAAGTTTTGGTAATCGCAGTCTGGGTGGCAGTTTGGGTTGTTACAAACGTTAAGTGTTAGTTTACCCTTCAATATTGAAATTGGAAATGCTCAAGTTTCAAAGCGGTCGCTGTACGAAGGGTAGTATCTAAAATGGTGGTAGTAACGGTGGAAGGGGCTTGATTTATATGCAGTTAGAATTGTGTTTGATGGTTTGTAAAATAAAGCGGCTCACTGGCCTTTCACAGGGGCGTGGAGCGGTGCAGGGGACCGTATGTATGTACACTATACACAAACAAGTGCAATCTCAGTTTAACAACTTTGCTCCTCAATTATGTTATTACTTTCCGTCCGCATTTGTACGACACAAACTTCCTCGATTCTGTTCATTACCACTTTATACATACACTTAATGATACAAGCTTCTGTAAACCCATTACGACCAATATCAATTTAAAGGAAACTGTTAATTATCTGTTTTACTAAGTGTTGACACATTGCTATAACCTGTACATTGCGATATGGTGTAGTTATACATAATATAGTATTATAGTTTATTCTGTGGCTAAAACTGTCGCCACAGTATATATATATATATATATATATATTCAAACACTTTGTGCTACAGTCCGTTTCTTGATGTATGTAATATATATTTTATAATTACTTTACCTCAAGATGTTTTCTCACTATTTGGAACATGTTCGGGAAGCCTTGTGTTCCCATCTTCAGCCTTCCTAATTTTGAGTCTTGTGAGGTATTTATGTGTTGGCTGGTTGTTGCTTTGGTTTCCTGTTGGTCTTTGGTGCTTTAAATTGGTATTATTGTGTGTGATTGTGGTGTATATATTAGTATTTTGTGTATTTTCTATGTTGAGTGCTCTGAAAATTGTGTCATGTTCAATTAAAGTATTAGTAATAAAGTAAATAAAGTAATAAAGTATTGTGTACGTTTAAAGTATTAGTAAATATCAATAATTAGCAATGTATCTTTGTGTATTTTTTAGACGCATTCCGTTTTGTTGATTTTTTATTTTCCTGATTTATGTTGCGTTTCAGTGCAGTTCTATTAAACGTTTAATCCGTATTTCTAACTTCTTAAAGGTTCTCATACAATGCAATCCCAGAAACCATTACGACTACAAGAACTGAATATACTGACCAATCGACCTCTTTCTTTCTTCTTCCCTTGTTTCCATCATTACAGTCACTTTTTTCATTCTGAAAAAGTCAATACACACATGGATGTTTATGCTACGGTATACGGTACATTCATATATTATGTGTGTTATAGTTATAGTTAGCTAAATTTGTAGGAATCTGTTAGAGCTTTGACATTTTGTCAACAAGTTTGTGGCCAACGATAATATGAGACGCAGCTCGTGAAAGCGTAATTTTCATGAGGATGTCTCACTGCTATTAAAGTTGGGAATAGGTGTTCCAGAACTTTGCTGTAACAAAAGGTTTCTACTAAGAGTGTTCCATAGCAGCTACTTTATTCAAACTTTGTATTAACGTAGCCTTAAGTAGGTGAAGACACTAGTAAAATGGTCATTTTAATCAACTACGATTATCTTTGTACGCTCCTGTTCGCAGATGATCAAGCTGTGATAGCATTAACCGAACAGGACTCCAGTTACATTACCCCGAAAACTACATGAAGAATATGAGTCTTGGGGCGTTGTTACAAATTTTATAAAAATTGAGTAGATGGTTATTGGAGGTGAGGGAACCAATATGACAGCTGGTTCATACATTATACAAAATTGTTTTATTTAGGTATCTTGGAGTGACAATATCAAAACATGGCAGAAGTGATGAAGATATCCGCTGCAAAATAAAACAACAGAAAGTGCTGACAGGGCAGGTGAATCCGTGCTTTCGAATGGAAAATTTAAAGGTACAAAACTAAAAAGATAAATAATCTACTCTCTTGGAAAGTACCTATGGATTTGAAACTTAGGACATAAGTCGAACTTTCGACTTCCCGAAGGAGCCAAGCAGTCGGAAATGGACTTCAGGAGGATTTTCTACGGGGTGTCTATGCTCCAGTGCGTTATAATGTTGACAAGACAATTTTAGACACCATAAGTGCAAAGTGTGGTCTCTTAAGCTACAGCCACGTGGAACGGATACCTGATGATCGTTGGCCCCAATATTTGACTTGGTTCCATCAAGACGACGAAATCAGGGAAGCCAGGTATCATAGGAAGACTACATATTAAGGAGATGGGAACAAGAGGCTTGTAGCATGGTGGTTGATGCAACAGAAGTTTCTGGTGTGTAGGATGCGAGAGACGCAGGCAGTAACTGAAGGAGACTCGCAATGGATAGATGGATGGAATGGATAATTATTTGCAAATATTTGTTTTATTACGTTTGTACAGTCTTTTCCGTTAATACGTGTAGAAATCTTCTGCATCACACACTGCAGTTAGTAAATAGTAAATTCGTTCTTTTTAATTGTGTAAACAGAGTGAGGAATATTGTAAATTGCATCCATGTCTTTAATTTCCCATTTCATGTCACTTGACAAATATGTGACCGTCTTACTGGTAGAAACGTTTTATATTTCGGTGGTAACAGTAGCAGAGGCGAACACGTTACAAGAAATAAAGAGAGTTACTCGAAGAATTATGCTTCGTGTTAAAAGCTACAGCGTGCTGGGCCTGTACAATTTTATATTGATTCGATCTTCATGTTTTAGTGTGTAAATCTCGAAAGTGAAAGAACAGAAAATTATTTTCGTGTATTGAAGTTGAATGCAAGTGTGGAATAAGTAAGCCTAATTTAAAGAACGCAAACATTAAAAATTAAAGTTTCAAGTGTTCAAGAAAAGTTGTACATGAAAAGACTGTTGTACGTGATATGTGGTTCTTACGGATTAATTTATAGCATAATGTTTATGGAAAAATATTTTATACGTCTTTCCATTATCAAATGCACGCATATGTAGTACTGTATTACGTACTATTACAGTATATGCATGACTTATGCAGCCACTCGGTCCCGCTGTGACAGACCACCTACACAGCGTACTATAATCTGCGTTAATGTCTGCACCCACTGGCAAGAACTTGTACAGTCATTATCTGGATACTTTAATATAAGACTCGGTTAAGCAATGTACCGACGCTTACAAGAAATGCTTGTAGATTTACTGTAATGTAGTTACAACTTATTAAAAGTTACAAGTTATTATTAAATGAATAATCTACAAAACACGAACTGTTTAATTGCAATGTGTGTGTGATAAACACACACACATAGATACATGTAGCTTATATACATACACAAGCAAACATTTTCTTGGTGGCCTACATGCGTGAAAAGTGATTTTTCCTGAACATAAGGCATAAGGGTTGCGAAGTAATATAAATTATGCCATACGAAAAAATAAAATATACCAACTCACTTGTTGGTATGTTTGTATACCACGACACAGACACACTTACAAACCTATTTGCTTAGTTATTGAGTTTCGCACAGGTTTGACTCGGATTTCATGCCTATAAATTTACAATATTTCAGCATAATCTATAATCACTAATTTTCAAATTAGTTGTAAAATAGAAATTAGAAAACTGATCACTAAAATTTGAAAACTGTAGCAGCTCTCTCTACAATAATATCCATTGACTTGTTTTGTGCTATCGTGCCTATAAGTACGCCCGTGTTCGTTCGTGTGTTCTTACGTATTACACATTTACTGTTAAATTATCGGTTGATTATATTTGTTACTGCGATGATTACATAGGGCAGTGTAGATATAATTTTTGGCCTATTTGTGTATAAGTTACTTGAAAAGTGTATTCATTCTTTTACAATTTTCTGGTTTTCAAGACTGCATCAGCCCGTGAGTGTATGAGGTGTGGGCCTACATGGCGCTAGTGTGTAGCTTGAAGTTAGGTAACTACATATGTATGATCAATTCCGTTATGTAGGCCTACTAAACATTAAATGTTTAATTTTGAAAGCCTTTATTTTCCGTACTTAATTTTTATTATAGACTTCTTTTGATCGTGATATAATCCTTTCAATACAATTGCAGTGATACGACGTAACACAACTCAAAAAAGACTTACAAAATGAAAAAAGCTATCACACTGAATATTGTTCAACACCTGACGGATGTTTACCGCGAGGATCATTTTAATTTTGGTCAGCACTCAACGTGTCACAGCTTTTGGACAACGTTCTAGTTAAGACGTTTCACGTCCTAGCTATTTTTAAAGACAGAAATCATAATTCAGAATGTTGTATAATTTCTTTAGGCTTTCACGGCGTTCACGGTGTCAACATTGTTGAAATTGCTATTTGCCGGGCTATTAGGCTGTGGTCTACTGCTATTGATATTTGCCGGGCTGTTAGGATGTGGTCTACTGCTATTGCCATTTGCCGGGCTGTTAGGCTGTGGTCTACTGCTATTGCCATTTGCCGGGCTGTTAGGCTGTGGTCTACTGCTATTGATATTTGCCGGGCTGTTAGGCTGTGGTCAACTGCTATTGTCATTTGCCGGGCTGTTAGGCTGTGGTCTACTGCTATTGACATTGCCGGGCTGTTAGGCTGTGGTCTACTGCTATTGCTATTTGCCGGGCTGTTAGGCTGTGGTCTACTGCTATTGCTATTTGCCGGGCTGTTAAGCTGTGGTCTACTGCTATTGCTATTTGCCGGGCTGTTAAGCTGTGGTCTACTGCTATTGATATTTGCCGGGCTGTTAGGCTGTGGTCTACTGCTATTGCTATTTGCCTGGCTGTTAAGCTGTGGTCTACTGCTATTGCTATTTGCCGGGCTGTTAAGCTGTGGTCTACTGCTATTGCTATTTGCCGGGCTGTTAAGCTGTGGCCTACTGCTATTGCAATTTGCCGGGCTGTTAAGCTGTGGTCTACTGCTTGTATTCAAAACAGACGTTTCGGTCCCACCGTCGGAGGTCATCTTCAGTGTAGAAACCATTAAAAAATTCTCACGGCGTCCGCCAATTTTTGAATGCAAGCAGGAGACCACGGCATGACAGCCCGGCAAATAGGAATTCCAACAATTTTATACAACTTAACCAGTAAGCACATGAAGTAGTCCACTATCACGTTTTTAATCATGCATTGTGAGTAAGGTAATTTTGATGTTTCCTAAATGACGTGTCGCGATAATGACGTTTCTCAAGTTTGCCATAAAATTGCACAATTATAAATGACGAAAAAGGTTGTCTTTTTGAAAAGTAAATGGAACGTCCAATTTTTATATTTTTATAGTGGTACCGGCGTAAGTAAAAGAGATACTTCGCGCTTTCGATAAAAGAGAACTCTATGCTGTAAGTAGTAATGGAAAAGGTAAGGAGGGGCGCTTTGGGAAGGTTCGCAATTTGAATACACAACCGTAAGGAGTTGTTGTGTTTCTGGTTCTGGTTTGTTGTAGTAGGCTACATACAAGGAGTCGTCCCCCTTAACCACCGTAGTTAGTGCGTCCCTTAAGAGTTGCAAACAAGTTCACCTCGCTTATCCCGACTTGCCATCGCTATGGCGTGCTCTGTATTATTTATTTACTTAGAGCAACACAACAACGGCTAAGGCATGGCAACACGGAACCGAGTGGAGGGGCCGCGGCCGGCTCGGCATTGACACTGACAGCAGCCATGTTATAGCCTACTCGTTATCTGCTCTTGTTCACAATCTGATCTCAGACGAGTACTGCAACCGTAGAGTCTTACTACATTTGTCTGACGCATCTGTGTTATTTATAACGTTATAAACGCAAAGTCTGATATTAATTTAATTTATAATTTTGAGGCGCGTACTTATGTAGTGTAACAACTTCCTTCTGTGCCAACAGGCACACTCGTGGGTTATCGTACTATCAATAAACACTGTGTTCCACCATAATGGTTGCTCCAGCTGTTTGCATTGTGCACGTCTCCTTACAAGTATTTATTTTCTTTTGCAAGTATCATAAAATTGAATAGTAACCCCTGTTTTATTTAAATCATCTGCACGTGTTCGTTCCTCCAGTTTATTATTAATTTATTTTCTTTTATTTTATTTTACAAAGTTATAAAATTGTATCAAGGAAATTTAGATTTTGTATATTTAATTTAATGATTTATTAATGAAAGGAAAAAAATTTAGGGAACACATTGAGTCTTTTATTTTTCCGATACAAAAAACAAAAAATTATATCAGTGCTCCCATAGAAACCTTACATTATCTTATAGATTACATTAGTCTATTATAAATCATGGTTATAACTTACTTAAAACGCAAATTTGTTAGCATATATAACTCTGTCTGTAAACAATTTGACTTCCATAAAATTCTTGTTTGCTAATTTATTGTTACTTTACTTCTATATTTATACACACACACATTGGGATCAGATTCAAATTTGTGTTTTTTAGAAGACGCTGCCGGTTTCTCCACTCCAACAGTACAGACAGTTATTTAGAGCAACCTGAATATTAACCTTATTTGTCATTTCATGGCTACGAATACACAAAAACTGATACAGGTAAGAACATTTAAAATAAAAATTACAATAAAAGCAAATTACAAAGCGAATCAAGCACGTAGTTGCCTTATCGAGTATGATTCCGATACTCCTTTTCATTGTTTGTTTCAAAATCCGCTTTTTTATTTTACTCAGGACTAAGTTTTGGAGTCAAAACTCTAACTCTGAGGCTGTGTGGAGTGTGCATAGAAACGACGGTATGCTATGGTACCCGAGTACCATACACAAGCGTATGTAGAGACGATTGTCTGCAATGGTACCCAAATACCGAGTTCCCTTTTGGAGACCCTGTCACCATGTCCGGTCAGATAAGAAATCCTTCTAACTTGATCAACAGTGGCTGGTCGGACTAAATCGGTTTAGTACAGTCTGTGCCGTGATCGTTGTTTCGAAGTATGGCCTGTACCAAAAACGTTTCGACAAGGCTGTCTATCAGTTGGTTGGAGAGGGGCATGTGGTACCCCGGCGGTATTACGTCTCTCTGAAGAGACGCAGTCGTCTTTTCTCAGGCACATGGTATTCTCCGTGTAAAAGGTAGCTTTTAAATAAAGATCGCTATCAAGACGCTTGATTATCAGGGGATTTTACAAAATCCAGTCGTGACAAACGGCGTTTAAATCCTTTTTTCCACTTATTATAGTCTGCTCGCGTCAACAGTCGACGTCCGTATTCCGGCATCGGGTGATGGATGGTTGAATAGCTTAAGAAAAAGTTCAACTATTTGCGGATCAGAATGTCAAAATGTTGTAGATATACTTGCATAAGTCGCTGCAAAAGACATCCAAGTACCTACGAGAAGCCGACAAAAGACTGATGGAGAGGAAATTGCTATCACGGAAAGCATCCTGACTCTGGTGAAGAACACCTGGACTGTTAGAACACTATCACACTTCAGAATACATGCAAAATTTCCTCTACTTCTTGGGAACGGTCCATCAATGGGGGGGATGCGAGTTTGACGCCTCTCCCCTGTCAAACGGAATTCTATACTCAGGCGAATATCTACTTCGTCTCCCCCGGTCGGATAACGATTTCTGTTGTCGTAAATATCTATATACGCTTCCTCGTCCAACATCTACAGGTGGCTAACGCGGTTCTGGAGACCAAGTGACAGCCAGTATAAGCTGTTCCTCCTCTACTTGTCATTGTCAAATAGAGGTTAGGGCACCCTCTTGCCTTCGGGTGAGAAATTTTCCCTAAAGACGGATGACCTTCCATTGGTCAACGACGTAGGATGTGCGAGGCAAGGAGAAACCATCAAACTAAAGATCCTTATAGATATCTCAACAGGGAATACTGTTTTTTTTAGTCTGATAAGTCAGCAAGAGTTTATGGGAGAACACCCAGACAGAAAATCGGGCTGGACGTTAAGCCTAAAGGTAGCAGCCACATTATACGTCTTACCCTGCCATATGCTAGTAACATATCCAGGGGACATACTCATTACCAAATTGTTTCAAATAAGGACTACCCGGACGGATCAAAAGTTGCTGACCACAGCTGGTGGTTTATCTTCTCCATTTTATGTACGTACACGTGTATAGATAATTCAGACTATAATTATCAATCATAAAAATTATTCTTACTATTACTGTCTGAAACATTGTAAAATCGTAGTAGTGCAATATCTATACATATTATTTATTTATTTTTGTATATAAATTTGACAATTTTGGAATCATAAATAAGTCCTATTTATATAAGTTCCTATTTACTTATCGTTAGAATTAAATAACATTAATGTTATTTATATATATTAATATACTATATTTATATATATATAGTTATAGTGTTTATATAGTGTATATATTATATATATATATATAGTTATACTTATTTATATATATTTATATATAGTGGGTCGTCAAATGTATAACATACAGAGTCGCTTGATACTAGGCGTTTTATTTAGTTTACTAGTTAATATGAATTAATATAGGTCTATAACTAAAGTTTTTGTAAGGTTTCGGTCATTGACTAGACCTAATTTTAAAAATTTTGTGTTGACATTTTAACAACATTTATTGTCAGTATCAGAATCATCATAAGGACAATAAGAATTAATTTACACGCCTACAAATAAAACAAGTATTTTTTATGTGTTTATGTGTGTATTTTAAATAACAAAAACAGCAATAAACTACAGTAGGCCTATTTGTTAAATTTTTCAGGGTTTTGATCTAATGTTAAAAACTACGTCTTCGTTGATGTATGATGTTTCGATGGCTCGAGCCGTCGTCACCATCAGAGTACGGTACAGAAGTCCCAAATACAGGTAACAATGAACCGGTTGTTACCAGCTTCCGAAACATCTGTACTATCTCGACTTCGTCCTGTCGCCCCCCGGCGTTTCTCAAGGTTCTGTTCTCGGCCTCAATCTTCAGGTATACTCCAGGATCACGTTATTCCTTTTCGCTGACGACGCGATGTTACATTATAGCTGGCTGTCCCCGTGGCATACGAGCGTAATGTTACACCGCCAGTTAGACTGACTACGGAATTGGCGAACAGCCATCAACACGAACAAGTCCTAATCCAACTTTTTACGCGTTAAGTCCACTTCCAGATGTCAATCCCTCTCCTCGGAGGGGGGAACCATTCAATGGACTGACTCGGTTAAGTATCTGGGTGTTCGGCTAGACCGCCGCCTAAACGTCAATGACTACATGACCTAGACTCTAAACAAGGCTCGTGGCGTCAGAGCCAAGCTCTTCCCCATGCTTTCGTGGAACAGCCGCCTAAACTAACTTTGTATCTGCTGCTCCGTCAACAGTATTCACGTATACGGCGCCCATTTGGTGGTCTCTCCTGTCGGCCACCTACAGGCGTAGGCTGGCAGTCATCCGAAACCTCCGGTTCCTCTCGGGTACCCCATGGTATGTCAGAAATGACGATCTCCATCGAGATCCTACCCTGGAGGATTTCATTTGGTCCCTGGGGAGTACTTTGTTCGCAAAGGCTAGCGAATCCTCCTTCCAGCAACTCAGTCAACCGGATTGTATGGACAACGCTCCGCCCCCCATAAACGCCAGGCGCCCTTGGGCGTTGTTAGACAATTCCACTTAATCTTTTTCAAGAAGCTCTTAGAACCGTCCACCACCTTCTGAGCACCCTTGGATCCTGTCAGGCAACTCCCTTAGGCGGCGGCTTGCAACCAGCTTTTGCCAAAGCAGTCACACAGTCAGTTTTTAACACTGTGCAGTTAGCACCTGCTTTGCCACATCGGCTGGGTAGAAACTCCGAGAATGGAGTTTCCACACCGCGAAGTGTGCAAGTGCCTAATTGCGCGAGCCATCCTCCCTGGGGTGGCAACCCTTCTTTACGGCCGACTCGCCTACAGGCAAACAATACCAGTGTTTCTCAAAGCTCCCGCGGTCTTGGCCTAAGGAGCCACGGAGTCCCCGGCGTGGCGATGGACTGAAACAACATTTCCGAAGCCTCCTCACACGCTAATCGTGCGCCAATTCTAAGCCCTTGTGCTGAGCACACCACCGTGCTGCACCGTATGAAACAGACCCAGACAACGCACCACTATCCAGGGCACAAGACGTCCCGAGCATATCTGTCTGCATGTCTGACTATCTATAACTATCCTGGCTATGATTTTCTACTCTGATGATGTCGACCGCTCAAGCCGTCGAATTGTCAGGCAGTAACGAAGCCATCGACTTCGTTAATATTAAAGGAAAAACATAGAAGTTTAAACAAATAATATGGTTGACTCGTGCCTTTAAAGGCTACAAAATAATTATAACTGTTACACAATATACCATACATACAATGATGTTTCATTATATGTGTTTTATTTCTGTATTGCTATCACACCGTTACTAATGATGATAACAAATTTGTCGCAGTGCCTAAAATAATGTTTAAAATTGTATTTAATCAATGACCAAAGCTAACAAAACTTTTCATCACTACAAATTATAAAAAAATTCTGTTTTCTTGTGATAATCTTTGTTGTGTCGCACTCTCCACTGAAATGTTGTCCTAGCTGTCTGTTATCAGACATTCTCATAATCTATATTTTTAATCTATGGTTTCGTCAATGCCTAATTTTACAGTGTTAACTTTATACAGGCTTATTTGTCCAGAGTTGAACAGAAATATATAGATGTATAGGATGTGGGGGTCGATCTGGCGTACATTGTGCAAAATTATTTAGGGAAGGCGCTGCAGCATTGTCCTGTTGGTACATTATCTGCAGTTACAATAACTTCAGTTATACGAAGCGGAAATAACAATGAATTCCCCATCCCTGCGTCCTTTATATACCATTTGTTTCAAGTGCGCAGTTTGTGTTTATTGTTGATATTGTCTGAGAATGGCCAAGACAATGAAAAATGAAACCATCGTCAAATCACATGTAATATAAAGTCGCTTAACTCTCCAGTTCTTGCTCGCTACCCTTGAACACAATTATACGATGAAATTTGTTAGCTATTTTCTAACCGGTTCTCGTTTGCTTCCTCTCCTCTGTGCCGGAAATTTATGTCAATGTGTCCTCTTAATCGTGTTATCTTTGCATATTGCCGTATAATATCTATGAATATTAACGCAAGCGTAATGTTCTTGTTGCCAATTTTTATGCGCACACAAATTTTTCATGCGCCCGCTTAAGAGGTTTGTTTTCAAGAATTATATTTTCCGTCGTGATTACGAACCACAAACGAATTCTGTTTGTAGAGAGGAAGGTGTTGAGATGAAGGTAACACGTACTGCCGGCTAAATTAACAAGTGGCACAGGTTATCTTTCCCGGGTCTCTTCATAAAAATTTAGCGCTTTATATTCTATCTTTATATCGATTGAAATCTTACTGTATATTGTTTCGCTTGTCATATTATATGAACTGGCCATAGAAACAATTAAACTATACTATAATTTTTTTGATTCACTTCCAGTAACTATTCTCTTTGCAGACGGAAACCTATATTATTAGAAACAATAGTCAGCCTATGAGTTTTTCCAATCGATACTTCCATGTTTTGAGCTAACGGTTTGATTAAACCGCAAGGTAAGAACACGTGAGTTTAGTACCCATAGTAAACAAAGTAACAGGATTCAAAATGAAACGGCATGCTATAACATTAGTATGATTCTGTAGTTAAATTTGTGCTTTTTTATAGGTAGTGGCTGGATGTAACCATAATTGTATTGTTTCCACTATAACTGTCTTCATTGTTAGGTAATAGTACATGAGTAGGTATCGTATACGATCACACTGAACGGTCTACACAACGTAAAGAGTTTTATATACAGTATTTAATCATGAACCGAATCATGAATACAGTACATTCTTTGAACTTGTACAGTAACCTTCGTGACGTTGTTCGTGTACAGTACAGTTACCTTCGTGACGTTGTTCGTGTACAGTACAGTAACCTTCGTGACGTTGTTCGTGTACAGTACAGTAACCTTCGTGACGTTGTTCGTGTACAGTACAGTCACCTTCGTGACGTTGTTCGTATACAATACAGTCACCTTCGTGACGTTGTTCGTGTACAGTACAGTAACCTTCGTGACGTTGTTCGTGTACAGTACAGTTACCTTCATTTCATGTGTTTTTCATATTTTATCATTCGGGATTACACGTAGCTTAACGTAACTATCGATGGCTTTGGGCTACAGTTTACAGCAGATGACTAGCTAAAATGAACTAATCGCTGTTTCTTTATTTAATTTCAATATAAGGATATACACAAACGGCCAGGGAGCATATTTCTACTAGCTGTAATTCAGTTATAAAGTCAGAATCTATGGTTTAAAAAAAAAAAATACGTTCTAAGTAAAGCTCCATAAATGAAACAAAACTTCTTGCGTCTCCAGTGTGTTGTATACTCGTACGCCTCCCATGTCGTTTTGTTCAATGTGAGAATGTAAACAGCCTGTCAACCGGAAGTATCATTTACTCTCCCACTTCACACCGCTTTTTGCATTTAAAACATTTGTCCTAAGTATATAGCAAAATTTGCTACATTTGTGAAACTAACTCTGAAATTTGTTTACACGCAGTCATTGCTTGTTTGGGAATGGACGTATATTAAGGGTTAACGAACCTTATAGACGTTTCTTTACTTTGAAGGTAATTAAGTACCTTTACGAGCCCGATAAATCTGTTTCGGATTAAACTAGATAGCGTCTCTCTATATTGTTACGACGGTCTACTCGATCGTCGTAGGTACAGTGGAAACAAAATACACTACAAGACACCAATTAAGTCACTAATCACCAGCTTTAATTTTCACAGTTAAACAGTTCGTAATTAACAACACAGTCTCTTATAACAAATCAAATAAAAATTGTTCACACGCAATATTATATTATGTCCTATATGTCAATTAAATTTATATAGTGCCGTTCGAACGGCGAATACATAAATTTCTCAAGTTATGAAAACAAATATCGATTTGCAGTACCTGACAATACTTAACAGAATCGTAATTACAGTACACGATATATAACATATCAAAGAATTCAATTTGTTAGTTTAAATAATATTACAAAATTGTAAGATAAAATTTAGTTGTTTAGTTCTGAGTAAGCTATAAAGTGTTTAATGAATGCTCAAACTGAGTACTGCACATTGATTTGCTATGTAAAATAATGAGATGGTGAGTCTAATCGTATGACATACCTTTACCAATAAATGTTCTAATTAGTAAATTTGATGTATTATTTATTATGCGTTAAACCTTCCTTTGGTAAAAATGTTACTGGATATCCATACTTGAAAATACGTAGGCCGACAGGCTCAAAATGTTTCAATTAAATGATTAAATATGACAATTTTTAAAAATTTTAGAATTAACACTGTCGACCGAATATGCCTAATTGTTTTCCTTAAGAAAAAATTTACGCGCACCACCCAGATTCAAATTAACGCATAGCAGAAATATTTTGCCATGAATTGTAACAATTAACAGAGTATAAGAAAGGTTACCGTAACTTTTAAGTAGAACTTGATACTGAATATATTATTTTTGTTTTTGAATATATTATGTTGAAACCAAGAAAAAGTTATTTACAACATGAAAATATTGTTTCTACAAAAAGTAAAACTCTACTTTAATATCAGTAGAATAATCAATAACGTATTATGTAAAGGAGTGATAAATCGCTTTAAATGTTTTTTACTGCCTACACATAAAAACGAAATATAAAAGTACCGGATGTTCATTTCACTGTGTATAACCTGCGCGTTTAAGATTTTTAATGTAGGCTATTTAAATTCAGAATGTAAAGTAATATTTGATATTAGATATTAAGTGTATTTTACATAGATAAAAAATAATATACCAATTTTTAATGCAACTGAAGTTAGTGTTGCTGACTACACTTTAAACACGCAAAAACATGTGTAAAGAGATATGTTGTGTGAGAGTTGCGGGATCCGTGTTACTCTTTTCATCTGCACGCCTTAATCTTTTCCAAGACAACGAGGTCTGCCGAGTATTAAATTATAACCGATACTATTGACATTTTGTCGATTCTGTAGTAAACAAAATGTCAGTCAACACATAATCATTTCTGTAGAATGTAACATATATATATATATATATATATATATATACGCCCGTCATAGACAGATCAAATAATGAACATAAATGCCACACACATAACTAAACGTATTATATTAATAGGCCTATAATATTAAGCGTTTCTTTACTTTGAAGGTAATTAAGTACCTTTACGAGCCCGATAAATCTGTTTCGGATTAAACTAGATAGCGTCTCTCTATATTGTTACGACGGTCTACTCGATCGTCGTAGGTACAGTGGAAACAAAATACACTACAAGACACCAATTAAGTCACTAATCACCAGCTTTAATTTTCACAGTTAAACAGTTCGTAATTAACAACACAGTCTCTTATAACAAATCAAATAAAAATTGTTCACAAGCAATAAACAATGTCTACTAATAGAGTCTTGCACAATTATAAAACACATAACACAATAATTCTTCACTTTGACAAACACTCAGTCCACACTAGCGAAAGTCGCTCACGTAACTAACTAACAATACACAACTGGGGGTTGCGCGGCCCGCGCGAAGCGCGGGTCGCGAGTAGTGCAGTGTCCCGAGTCTCAGAAAGGACTCCTGCCACTGGGTCTGGTAGAGTTCATTTTATACTTTTAGCTACTTATGGGGGGGGTCTGAAGCGACCTGCGATTGGTGGATTATACCACCGGGACTAGCAAACGAGGTCGCTTCCAGGACTCACCTGGTCGCGGGGTGTATTTACCAAGTCCGGCAATGAGGGAATTGTGGGTCACTCTGTCGGAACGAACATAGAATCGTCGCGCCAGGCGTCTCACGGTGTCATCAAGAGAGCGGACACCGAGTTCTCTCCTCAAAAGACGAGAAGAGTACCTCCGGGGGACTTTGCACGCGAGCTTCAGTCCCCGGTCGAGTACGCGCTGGAGCGTGATTCTATGACCACGAGCCAGGTATCCCCAAACAGGACAGGCGTAGGTAATCACCGGCAACACGTACGTGTTGACTATGAGCTTACCTAGCCGGGGGGTCATTGCCGGATTAGATAGCACGGGCCAGAGTCTACTGAGTTGCGCCGAAGCGCGTTGTCTGATGTAATTTGCATGGGTTCGCCAGGTGAGTCGGGAATCCACGTGGAGCCCGAGGTACTTGACGCTGTTGGTCCAGGGCACCTCGACGGGGCCTACTTTAAGCGGCCGAGGCCGCTTGCGTTTTCGCGAGAATATTACCGCGGCGCTCTTGGAAGCGTTAACGGCAACTCTCCAGTCATCGGTCCACCCGACATACGCGTCGAGTTGGCGCTGGAGCTTAACTGCCGCATAACTCGCGTTCGGCTCTGAGGCAAAAGCCGCAGTGTCGTCCGCGAACAGCGACAGTTTCACTCCAGGAACTCGGGGCGTGTCGTTGACAAACAACGAGAACAGGAGAGGCCCAAGGACACTTCCCTGAGGGACGCCGGCGGTAATACGCCTCTCCGAAGAGAGAGCGTGGTCTACTCTCACTCGGAAGCTACGGTCTCGCAGAAAGCTGCCGATCAAGTGAACGTAGCAGTCTGGGAGAAGGACTTCCGTTAGTTTGTAAAGGACACCCTCGTGCCACACGCGGTCAAAGGCTTTCTCTACGTCTAGGAAGATCGCAGCCGTCTGTTTGCCCTGGCAGCCAGCCTCGGTTATGCATTCCACGAGTCTCATCAGCTGATGAGTCGAGGAGTGCAGCTCACGAAAGCCGAACTGTTCGGGGATCAGCACGTCTAGTCTTTCTAGATGGTCGCGGATCCTACGCTGGATCAGACGCTCAAAAACCTTGGACGTCGCGGACAAGAGGCTGATGGGCCTGAGGTTCTCCACTCGAGAAGAATTCTTTCCCGGCTTGGGTATCACGATGACGGTAGCCGTTTTCCATTTCACCGGAAAATAGGCCAGTCTGAGGCATGAATTGAACAGGTCAGTGAGGAACTGGGTTCCTCGCTCCGGAAGGCGATGGAGGGCGGAATTCATGACTCCGTCCGGGCCAGGCGCCTTCCGGGGCTTGAGCTGAACAATCCTCTCAGAGACCTCCTCCGGGGAGATGGGCTCCGGCTGGACTGTGATATCGGCCGTAAGAAAGCGCTCTACCTCGCGGCAGATTTGCTCAGTGAAGGCCGGGTTCTTGGATGGGTTGGGAGCGAACTGACGCTCTAAACTATCAGCCAAGAACTCTGCCTTTTCGAGGGGGCGACCAAGGGGTTGACCGCCGGGTCCGGCCAGTGCGGGGAGAGGCGCGCGTTTGCGCTTTCCCGTTAGGGCACTGGGAATCCGCCAGACATTACGGTCCTCGGCAGGGCCATCCATCTGTGTTACAGCTAGCTCCCAGTTGCGTCTACGGAACGCCAGCATGTCGCGACGCAACTTGCCGGACGCTCTGTTGAACGCAGCCTTGTCGGCCGGGTCACGAGTCCTCTGCCAGCGTCTCCGGAGGCGATTCCTCTCGCTAGCGAGCTGAGACACCTCTTCGGGGATCCGCTGATAGTCGGGCGTGAGCCCCGGCTTCATCCGGGAGGACACGTCAACCGCCGAGACGACGGCTGTGTCGAATACAGCAACTGCCTCATCGACATGCTGGGTAGTGTCGAGCGGGATATGCTCTGGTAGGCGGCGACTGAACGCCGGGCCAAAGCGGTCCCACTCGATTACCCGCCGCTCGTCGCGGACGGTGGCGTGCTGGGTAGCTATATGCACACTGATAGGGCAGTGGTCCGAGGACAGTTCCGAAATGACGGAGACGTGGACCGGGCAATAAACGCCCCTGACCGCGGCAATGTCCAGTACATCAGGGCGGGAGTTAGCCCGAGAGGGATAGTACGTAGGCCCGGTAGGACCCATGACTGTGACCCGAGCCGCATCAGCATACCTGCGTAAGCGGGTCCCGTTTGGGTTCGCCAAGCGGCTCCCCCAATCGGGGTGCTTACAGTTCAGGTCGCCCGCCAGGACTACCCTCCTGTGTGCTCCAAAGACGGCCTCCAGATCGTTCGACAGGAGCTCCGTGTGTGGAGGCTTGTAGGCGGAAACCACGAGTAGACCGCCGAGAGCACCATGGAGCTCGACCGCGGTGCACTCGAGGTTCCGCCGCTGAGGCAGGACAACGCGGTGATGGCGAAGACTCGCCTTCACCGCGATGGCTGTGCCCCCTCCTGCGCGACCCGACCGGTCGTCCCGGTGGCACACGTAGTTGGGTAGTCGGAAACGACGATGCGGGGTCAGGTGCGTCTCGCCAAGAAGAAGCACGTCGGGCTTGTGACGGGCAACGAACTCTAAGAGCTCAGAATGCCGGGAAGCGAGGCCGTTGGCGTTCCACGCCACGAGCTCGAGGTCTCGCTTGAGGGATTGCCGTGGTTGTCCGTTCATAACAGACCTGTAACACGGCATGCTTCCACCAAGAGGAGGAACTTATCTTGGGGCGAGGCTGTTGCCAAGCGTTCCTTGATTTTAAGGAAAGTCTGGGCTACTTTCTGCAAGTCGTAGCTTGCCAGAAAGTCTGATACTACGGCGAGATCATCGGAAGATGCGGCCGGGGGAGAACGCTTGGCGGCAGCTGCATAGCTGCGGCGGGGCGAGACGGTGGAAGCCTTGGGGGCTGGTACTGGAGCGGGTGGCCGCTCTGGCTTTTGGAGGACGGGCTTGGGTCCAGTGGCAGGTGGTTTAGGCTGGCCCGTGTTCTTGGCCGGGTTCCTAACTTTCTTGCCCGATCTGGGGAATCTAGGCTTGGGCGGCGGCGGCAATGGAGGATCAATTTCCTCGTTGTCCGGCAGCGGGACTTTGGTATAATGGGGGACTTCGCGTTCCGGTTCCGGGGGCGCGATGGTTGGTTTGGCCTGAGGAGCTTTGCTCGGGCTCACTGCACTGCTGGGTTTCGGAACCGGAGCAGACCTAGGGGCTGGTTTCCGGACCACAGGTTCAGCGGCTTTGGCCGGTTTGACTGGCTGTCTAACATCATGTCGAGGCTTAGGCTGGATGGGTTTCTTCAACTTGTCCAGCTGCTCGCTATAGACTGGGCAGCGCCTGTTATTAGCAGCATGGGCGCCGCCGCAGTTTATACAATATCGGTGGTTGTCCGGGACAGCGCAGGCCTGCGTCAAGTGGTCATTTCCACAGCGGACGCAGGTCGGCGCGTTCCGGCAACCGAAGCTGCTGTGGCCGAACCGCTGGCACCTGTGGCACTGGGAAAGTCGCCCGGTCTGGCGGCAGGGCTCTACGCTCACGCAGAGCCCGAAAAGCCGTTTTAAATCTAATAAGGCCTGGGAGGATTCGCCCTTCTCTGCCAGGAGTCTTATTAGGGGGAGTGGGCGACGCGAGCCATAAGTGGTGTACAGCCGAGAGGCTCCCACAACCTTATAACCCGCGTCGCACAGTTCGTCAGCGACGACCTGCGGATCCGGCTGTATGTCCAGGCCCCGAAGGACGAGGGCTACAGGCTTGGTTCGGTTCATTGTGTAAGTGTGGAACTGGAACGATTCACGTTCCAGCCACTGGACCACTCCGAAGTGCTCCGATGCGCTGCGGCAGGCAACGCGCACAGTCTCGCTCGCAAGGAGCTTGACAGATGCGTTATCTGCCAGCGCAACGGTCTTACGGAGTCGGCGGACGAAGCCGATCACGTCCCTGACGTTCGTAACGAACACCGGCGGGACCCTTCCTTCGGAGGTGCGACTAGGCGCAACCTCAGCGGAGGCTTGGAGTGCCGCCGAGTCCGTGGCCGAACTCAAGGAGGTCAGGGAGGGAGACTTTCGCGGCTTAACTAACAATCCGGCAGCTATGGCTTTATATACGCTGTGCTGAGGTCGAGTACAGCTTTCCCTCCTTAACTGCACGCCGGCTGCTTAATGCGTTGTTCCTAGAACTCAACAGAATCATCTACTTGAATGACGCACAGCTGCCTCACTGTTCGGGGTGAGTGAAGAAAGTTCTGGATTGTTCGGTACGCTTCTCGCAACAATATTCAGTCGTCCAATATTTTGTCCACTTGGATTGTAAAATAAGTCTTTCACATGTGATAACAGAGCCCCATGTAATTAATATGAAATTTATAACGTGTGTTCACATTTTTTTATATAATTGAATGTCAGAGTCCACTACATTTCCAAGTTTCGTTGACATCTTCACACTGATATTTTCATGACATAGGCTATAATATGTGATCGACTTAAGAAACCTGTTTTCACGAGTACATGTTTATAACCGCATACATATTGTTACGAAGGTCGCACTGATTGTCGTGTTATAATAGTAGGATGAAATGATTAAACACCAAATAAATAGTTAATTACAACTTTTAACGTACATGCTACACAGGATGCCTATCTTATAGGCGTGAGAATATTTTTAGTATTACACAAAACATAAAATCAGAAAGCACTTAATTTGTATACCGTACGGAAGTAGTATTCATTTGTGATGCAAAATGGAACCAGTAAATAAAGTGCTATTACAGTGGGATTAGTATTTTAATTTATCGTTTACAGAGTCGGTAAGTGAATAATTTGGTTTTAACCAGTTGTTTTAATTGTTTCTGGAAGATATAGGTTTTATTTGTACCCACCTAACTTTCCAGCAGCGTACCGCTAGTTCGTTATTTAATAAAATTTGCTGTTAGCAAAAGCCGGTCGACCCGAATACGGCTCTTAATAAATCACATTACAACCAAAACTTATAGTTCCCGGGTCATATTAAAACTAGGTCAGGCAGTTTGTAGTATATCTGGCTATCTATGCCAACTGTGTTTGAATGTGCAATTTTCATTTAAACATGTGTACAGACATATCGAAGCGTATCTTCATCTTCTTCCATTTATTTTCCAGTGGGAGAAACGTATGTTATGTGTTTTTACGAAGAGAAATCATTTTCAGCAAATACGTGAGGCACTCGTTTCTTAGTAAACTATTCTTGAATATTAATATTAAACTTTCACTTGTGAACTTACTTTGTTTTTATCCCGTACGCG
The DNA here is from genome assembly GCA_034769895.1 of Magicicada septendecula. NCBI lineage: Eukaryota > Metazoa > Arthropoda > Insecta > Hemiptera > Cicadidae > Magicicada > Magicicada septendecula. Next base: position 259,122,385 of record CM068371.1, on the reverse strand, counting down.
TTTCGGCGTGATGTACGCCTTCCTCAGCGAGGTGTGATACAGAATGTCCGGAACTTGTAACGGTTTTTTAGTTGGTAGGTTGTGTGGGGGGGGGGGTGAAAGGGAATTGGTGCGGGAATCCGAATTATTGTATGTTTTATGTATAATTGTGTCAAAGAGTGCGTGTGATTTAAAGTGTAATTGGTCGTTAAGTATGTTGTTTGGTTGTGTTGTGTAGTGTTTGTATATTTCATACTGTTCTGCTGTGTTAAGTTTCCGACTTTTAGGCAAGTAGTGTAGTATCTCAAGATTATTTTTTATGTTGGTGTAGCTGTGGGGTTTTGTATGTATGTGTGTGGCGAACGGGGAATGTATGTTGTATCTGGATAGAGCTTTTAGGTGTTCAGAGTATCTTGAAGAAAAAGATCTTCCCGTCTGGCCTATATAGAAACTATTACAATCACTGCAGTTTAATTTGTATACCCCTGTTTTGTTGTATTTGTCTATGTCCGTGTTAAAATATACAGGAAACCAACCACAACTGACATGGTCATACACAACACATCAAACCATCCAACGCAACACAAACATGCGGCATTCATGGGAAGATCTTTTTCTTCAAGATACTCTGAACACCTAAAAGCTCTATCCAGATACAACATACATTCCGCGTTCGCCACACACATACATACAAAAAAACCACAGCTACATCAACATAAAAAATAATCTTGAGACACTACACTACTTGCCTAAAAGTCGGAAACTTAACACAGCAGAACAATATGAAATATACAAACACTACACAACGCAACCAAACAACATACTTAACGACCAATTACACTTTAAATCACACGCACTCTTTGACACAATTATACATAAAACATATAATAATTCGGATTCCCGCGCCAATTCTCTTTCACCCCCCCCCCACACACAACCTACCAACTAAAAATCCGTTACAAGTTCCGGACATTCTGTATCACACCTCGCTGAGGAAGGCGTACATCACGCCGAAACGCGTACGGGAACAAAACAAAGTAAGTTCACAAGTGAAAGTTTAATATTAATATTCATTAAGTGCTGTGAATGAAGAAGATGAACATTCAAAATAACATAAACTATTCTGTTGAAAGCAGCTTTTTTAAAATATAAAAAAGAGAAATGTTACATTTCGTAACATGGTGAAATGTAAGTCACAAAACCGAGGCCGTTATACAGAAAAAATGTTCATCGAACGGCAATGAAAACACTGGAGTATTCTCGTTCTCTTGTTCTAATTATAATTCGTATATGATATGTATAAATAAATAAATAAGTTCTGATAGCCCAATATACTTTCTCAATACTGCGATTTCTACCCAAACCAATCAGATGATATACACTAACAGACAGTGGTAGGAACACGGTGCATTCGCAATACAACCAACAGCCTTTTATACATTGTTACTTGTCATTCCGAGGACTAGCAAAATATAGTGCCTGCGTCGCCTCTGCCACCACACTTGGTGGTATCCTTGAAAACGTCCCCTAGAGTTCTGGGTATGTTCACGACTGTATCCCGAATTTCTGGCCACTACCGTACGATGAGGATCTCAATCGACGGAAGAGGGCAGCGAAATCGATTTGCCGTTGCTGGTCGCCGTGCCCCGAATGTATCGGTGTGGACGACGGTTGTCCGGGTACTTTCCCCGGGGCCTGAGTATTGCGTAAGGCAGGTTCCAAGTAGTCGAAAGACTTTGTGGACGTTCACAGTGTTCGTTTGTGCGTGTCCTATCGCCGCCAGATTCTAGACCGTTAGGCCTACTCGCCGAACCGCGTCTGGGCCTTCGAAACCAACGAAGATTTTTATTAATGGCATCAACCTTTGACGGCAGCGAATTTATTAAATATTTTCGTATGAATATTTATTTTCGAATAGAGTGATATTGTAGTATTTGTAGTTTAAAAACAAATTGTTTAAATTTTTCAATGTAAACACACTCGCATATCATCAACTTTAATGAAACAGTTTGTTTCATAATACGGTGTTTAACTATAACGTCACAGGATAATGGAAAATTCTTGTTATTTATTTTACATATATGTTTAGTAGAGATATGCGAGATTTGACTGTATTCCGAAATTGGCGTCCTTTCACATTGAACAGAGTTCACTCTAGGTGTAGAAAAGTACCTAGGGCTTTTACTACCTACATATGTTGCTTTCACTATTACAGAAGCCTCGGTGAATCACTAAAAAGTGGAGAACAATAACATCTAGTTTGACCTTTACTTTAGTATTTTGGGGACTGAACCAAGCGTTTGTTTCTTAACACACCCGTTAAGATTCTTTTTATTAAATTATACTTATAATATTCATTTTAAACTTAGTTCTATCTATTAACCTGTTTGTACAGGATATTTTTTCTATAAGTAGTGTGTTTTCACAACTATTAATAATTGCAAAGACTTGTCATTTAAGATAGCCAGAAAGAAATAACTGAATATATTATAAGCTATTCAGAAATCCCAATAAAAAAAAAATAACCCCGAATTAATTCAACGAAACTAAGTGAAGGCTAATTTCTAAAAAAAAATTAATAATCGATAAGGAGTAAGTGACAATTTTATTGCTGCAGAGATACGTTTTACAGAAATTTAATAAGTTATGTTTGTAAAGTAAATTACAATTGACTAAATAAGAAAAGAATTCAATTTACGTTTAATAAGAGACTGCAAATGAAACACCCAAAGCAAACGACAATATGTAAATAGAAAAAATTCTTGGAGACTAACTACATGTGATGATGCGAAAAATATGCATATCCCAAAGTTCGGATTAATCGTAACCCATCAAATGTGACATAATCTTTGGCGATTACGTTAAATCGAAGATCTGGTGGTGTACGTATTCTGTTTGCAATAGTTAAATTTTGTCAACATTATTCAGTTTAAATGAATGAAAGGCTCTGTTATGCCACTACGATTTGTAATACAAAGTCATTTTGGGGGCAAAAAATTTATTTTTAGTAATAATATATGCCACTGTCTATGTATGTTTCAGTATTATTTTACTTAATACGCGAAAAGTAGCTTGTAAAACTAGTAAACATTTTCTCAACAAACAAAGCAAATATTTAACTTTTCATTAGCAGGATTGATTTATGACATTTAATTGGTTTGAATGTGTGCATGTTGTGAGTTTTAGCAATCACATCACACGGTAACCGAACTTGTTTTGAAAAGTCACAAAGAACGAAGCGTAATGTTTCCCTATTTGGTAGTGTCAGCACGGATGTGTATGTACTGTAGCTTTTCCTTAGCAAGTAACACACGGTTTGTTTACCAGGAACACGTAGTTTGAATTTATAATTAACATACACATGTTACATTTTGATAAGTTATCTTTCTCCTCTTGACGTATGAGGTTTTCCTCTAGAGGCTTGTATTTAACTGACTTTCCATTTCCATGAGAATAAAAAATTTGGAAATCGCTGTCAATATGATATCCCAGTATATTCATTATAGGCATATACTCTCAAAAATGTATATATTATATAAAAAACGCTGAGACCTTATATGACTACCCTAATGCTGTAATTCTTGAAACATTTTTCATAACTATAAAAAAAGCAAGTTTTACATTTGACTTGAAGCCACTTAACACCATCTCATTCCAGGTAAATATTGTGCATAATAAAGTAGATTTGTGTAAGATAGAGAGAATCTGGAACCTCATTGGTCTGGTATTGTAAACGTAATAATAATAATAATAAGGCAGAAATTTCTCCTCAGAGCTCGTAGTAGCCTGAAGTCGCATATCTACACAAGAAACTCAAAGCGATACACAGATTTCCCATTCCAGTATTAACTTACTGCTTTTGGAATTCTAAAACGGGCAGATGACTTATATGAACTCTCCAGATCCACTAAAACAAACATGACGAAGTATCGCATGAGACACCCAAAGTCAGCAGTCGAAAAATGAAGGTGGATTAGGAATCACAGGTATTCCACAACTGCACAGTGGAACAAGTACACGATTTGCGACAATACACCGAGAAGACAATAGAATGTTTGATGTCATTTGTGCACAGACGAAATACCACTACTCTACGTTTGTCAGATGCAAATTGTTTTCCTAAGTTAATAAATAACTTATTATTTATGTTAGAAAAGCACGGAACATATTCCAAATATCTCGATAGCCTTGGCATTGAAAAAAAAACTTCTAACACTATTTGGCTTAAGAAGGAGAACATTTTCAGTTAGACAACCGGATTTATTATGGTCATCCAGCACAGATGCATCATAACAAAAACTTTTAGCAAATTCATCAGAGACACAGGAAGTCATCAGAGATGATAGCTATAGAAAACGTCAACATCAATCTGAAACCATAAAACATATCACAGGATTATGCTCTATACTTGCTGCAAATGAATATCTGAGAAAACGTTGCCAAATTTCTTCTCTTACATTTCGAAGAGTCAATAGTCTTCTCTTTAACGTATGTAATACTTCCCTTATTACAAGTACTAACATAAAGATGTTTTAGAAAATGGAAACATCAAAATTTATTGGGACAGGGAAATACTCACTGACATCACAGTCCAAGCAACAGACCAGATATCACCATTTTGGATAAACAGAAAAAAGAATACAACTCATTGATATCTCAATTCGTCTTTAACACAATCTTGGAAGTTTATTAAACAAAATCAACAAACATCAAACATCTGTAGAAATTGGAAAGATGTGGAAGGGCAACAAGGTAACAGTGAACCCAGTCGTAGTTTCTGCCACAGGCAAATTTCACGCACAACAACCAAAACGATCAAAGTATTCAAACTCAAACAACTCATTTGGAAATTGTTGAAATTAGTCATCTTGGACACTTGTCATGCTCAAAATAGCAGGAGAGTGCTCTGGTAATAATAATAGTATTATTAATAATAATTATTATTATAGTAATAATAATAACAATAATAACAACAACAACAATAAAAACCTTTTTATAACATCCAAATGGCTTAGGAGAGCCACTATGACAGAGCTACTCTTAGCCGTCTATTATTACCGTAGGTGTTACGCTTAGTGCACATTTCCATAGACTGAATCGACATCCACAAGCTGGAAAATGGACCTCGATTTTTTGGTGCACCCGGGAATCGAACCCGGAACGTTTAGTTTAGAAAACAAATACAGTACCCATGGTTTAGTAATCCCTCTTAGTTCACTATACCCAGTGAATTAATTGTATTCTGATATCAACTGATAATAATCATGGCAAAGTCCATTGTATTACTAACACCACATCAGTCTTCACGTATTAGATCCTGTCAATCTAAGCAACTTGGATGAAGTCTGCTCCATCCTACGAAGGTAGGACGCATTGGAGACCGACATACTGTGACTAGATCCCTTTGCAAAGTGGAGGGACAATGTAGGCAATTGTATAAGACTCGTTCTACAGAGGAAGGCCGCCTCAATTGGTCGCTAGAGGGCAGCGAATTGCTGGAAATCGCTATAAATATGACTTACGTGTAAAAAACTTTTCATGACAATATTGGACTGATGTCCACGCGTCGACACTTTGGCCGTTGAAAGCGTTGGCCCGAACAAGGACTCACGCTTACATGACGAATGCAACATTCAGTAGCATTCCCAGTCTTCCACTTTTTGGTCCTTCTAACTTACGGAGCCACAGGTCGATAGCAAGGAAGACAATTAAAACTCCTCATTAGATTTTTTAAAGGCAAATATATCAACACAGGGTGAATCAGAAATCGGTATGAAATACGCTACTTGGTACAAATCAGAATTTAGAACTTGATACACATAAAAAGTCTGAATCGGTTGTTTCATGAAGTTATGCAGAAATATTTATAATGAATTAGAAACATAAGGGAACAGTAGTGGGGATTATCGAGTTTATCAAATTTATAACAGCTAAAAAAGACTAACAATTCAGTACCATTTTACTACGCGTTTTTCATTAATAACAATGTGGTACACACAACTTCTGACCCACTTTCTGCCCCGTTACTGAACGCGTTTATTTAATATACCGATAGTAACACCTGTACACAGTGATATATTTTTTCCGGAGCGAAATTTAAATTTTAAATCACTAACGCGACTGCTCTATACGGCTGTTGCTGTTTGTGTCACGCGTACAGTATCTGTGACTGTCTGTGACGGTGAAAACAATATTTGTTGCTACAACGTACAGCGTATTATCGTGCTCTTGCAAATCTGCCTCCCTCGCTTGTAAATAAAGATGCATCCTGGACGTTTTGCAGCTAGACGCTGAGTTAATACCCGGCACAAGTTGAAGCTCTTAGAGCGTTGAAAACAAGTAAATTCGTAACTGGGGAACGATTAACATAAATTATGATAATACCGTTGTTATGCATATTAAGCATACAGGCAGGTTGGAGAACGCATTGAACTGATACGAGACACTCCACTAATAAATGTTGCACCTGCTCGAAACATTGACTACTCGTGTTCTACTTTAAGAACTTCCACTTACTTACGGTGTTCGCTTGCAACAAGATTAATATAGAAATACATGTTGTAGCCTATATTGTCTTAACACTAATCACATTTCAGTATAGAAATTTTTGTAGCTTTTAATTGACAGCGAGAAAATGACAACTTTCACAAAATTTCAAATGGTAATGGTCAGTTGATACAGAGCTTAATAATTTGTTATGGTTACATAACAGAAGCACGAATACATTCACGTACGCTGACACACGCGCAATATGAAATTTACACTTAGCTCGTAGTGCTTATATATGTTTGTGTATACTTATGACCACATCGTTTTCCCTTGTCTATTTTTACTGAAGTTTTCGGGATTTACGATGGTACAACAGGTGTGTTGGTTCGCTAAACGACACAACGAACAGAATTTGTCAACAGGAGGCATTCTGTTCTTAATTATACATGAACAATCAGATTATTTAGCGGTGACGAGAGCAGGCGAAACCGTTTGTCTAACAAATGTATGCAATTAGCTTGTTGGTACATCCTCTTCATTCACTTATTAATATTTATATAAATATATATTAAACCCTTTATATTAATATATATTTATATAAATGTATGCAGTTCAACGCATAGTTCTACTACTATGCTGCCAGCCACATTAAAGGGCAAAATAAACATACCAATGATTTAATATTACTGACGCTATTAGTAATGCTTCTCGTATAGTAAAACACATTTTAAAATTAAATTGGTACCTTTTTTTTATTAACTGACGGAAATTCCAAACTCGTCGTTAGTGTCCTTGATCGCTTATCCTCATAAATATATCCAATCTTGAAAATTTTTATTCGTTTTCCACATAAATATACATTTCAGCTTTTTAACATAGAACCATTTTTATCTAAAGCTATGTCTTTTATAATCTTAAACGCAACAAGTCATAATTAAATCAACAAACATGAAAATACTAAGGAAAAGACCGTGCCATTCAAAAACCGGAGTTCTGTGTTACCACAGGCGGAACATGTTTCATGGAGAACAGCAATGGCATAATTGTTGTACTTACAACACAACTCGTAAACCCAAACAAATACTATACAGAATGTATCTTTGCTCAGTTCTTAAAGAACTAAAACAAAAAACAATCCAAACAATTCTGTTACTGTTATAACCATACAGTCAGTGTAACTAAACTAACGAATATACCACATAACTACAATGCCATCTACATTGCGTAGTCGAGAATTAATTCTGTTTTAAGTATATATTTTGTTGTAATCGTATTTTATACGTTTTTTTGTTAATTTAAATGATACCGAATTTGATTAATTTCTTCACATTTTACGCAATATAGCATGTAATCTCCGTCGTTTTGTCTTTTCTAAAATTCCATACCTTCCTCGACACTTACAGATTTCAAGATGTGTGATTTGACTCTTTATCTATAATAATCGATTCAACCGATTATAACGCTAAGAAAAAAAACGAAACTATCTATCCGCGCTTGAAACGACATTGATGTATGGAGAGAAACTAGGAGAGGAAGTTAGTACAAAAGAGTGTGAAATTCTTCAACGTCGACGTGCATGTATATGGGCGTATCTTAAATCTAACAGGACAGCTGGACACTTGAAGAAACTAAGTGTTTGTTCCGGCTAAAAGGCATAGAAAACCGCCAGAGAGAGAGTTACTATTATGATATACCGGGAAGGCCACAACAGAGGTGATTGAACTAATTAACAGGGCAGCTGGACGCTAGGAGAAACTAAGGGGTTGTTCTGTCTAAATGGCATAGAAAAACGCTAGGAGATTTATGATTCTGAGATCGGACACACCGCGGGAGAGGTGGTTGAACCGAGAGTAAGAAATAAAGAGGGAATGGACTTGACCTATCGGAAACAGCTTTGGAGGTAGGCGGGTTTCCAGGAGTGAAATTCCCTAGAATAAGAGAAAGAAGGACCAATTAAAACTGAGCAAAGTGAAAATTAGGAAACTAGTGGGGAATTATGTGTATTGAATATATACAATTAACTGAGGCGCGATCGGGGAGTCTATTGTAAATTTTCGAGGAGTCTGTGGTAAATTTTCGGAGAGTCTACGTTAAAAGTTCAGAGAGTCTTACTTAACATTTCCGTTGAGTCAACATGAGTAAATAGTTTGTGTAACGTAGTTAAATATCGAAAGAGTGAGAACTAGAGTTTTATTAGTTTGTAACTCGTAAAAACAAAAATCGGATTGTATCATGTGTTACTAACGATATAAACTATTGAAACGGAACAAGTCGTTTGGGAAATGTAAATTAACGTAACGAGAGTAACCGTTGTAAACCAGTGAACAGTACTTACACTAAAGTAAATATCGGAAGAAGCCGGATATACTTAGTTAGAGTGAAGAGATTAAAGTATTAACGAATACTACGTTACACTACACTACACTACGAGAGCGAACCGCACTATGGTTCATCCAAATACTCCTGTATTCAAAGAAGCCGGGAGAGAATCTACATCGACTAAGCGGATCTAAGGAGCTGGAGATGAGATCACAGTACATCAGCCCACCGTAGACAGGAATATCCATACCAACAGTAAAAATTTTATGAACTAATACTATTTTACAATAGACCTGTCTGTCATTCTAAAAGAACTTACGTATGAATTACACATTAAAATTTAAAGTCATATGATTAGAATATAAAAGCGAACTACTTATATAAAAAATAATAAATATATCACTTCAGTATCTAGTATAAGTAATATCACTTATATCTTCTATATAAGTATATTTATTCATATCTTAAAATGAATCCATTTGGAATATATATTTTGTAATATCATAAGTAACTAGATGTACGTCTTATTCATGCTTATATACAAAATCGAAGGAACCCTGAGATATAGAGATATTAGCATATAAATTGTCTATTGGTAGAAATCATGTTTAAAATAAATAATGATAATAATATGTTAAAAGGCATAGAAAGCTGGTATTAATGAGAGTTAATATAAATATAATAAATGTGTTGGTTAGACTGATAAATGTGTCTTGTTTTTCATTTATTAAAGATCAACCTTATGGATATTATATAACACTATTACTTGAAATAATTTTCCTTAACACCAACAATCAATTAAAGAATTAGTATTAATCACTTCTGATTAAACAGTTAATACTTGAGTTTCATACTATTAATTTTCACAGCTACCAATAAGATTTTAAAACGTTAAACTGGCACGCACAACTTGGAGCGTATTATGTAACGTTAAACGATCTATACTTAAAACAAACCAACAACACAAACAAATGAACGAACATGCTACGTAACCAGAATATCGTTCTACTTACATGGTCGGGCCATAGAAGGCTTCAACAACGGATGACAACGTTGAATTCGTTAACAAATTGCTTCTTGCAAACAGGCGAATAACGGTAGATAAAATTACAGCTGGCTTGGGTATTACGCATGGAAGTGTGGACTACATCATGTCTGGCCGCCTTCAATGTAGAAAAGTTTGCTCTCGATGCTTCATTTATTGACTTAAAATACCCGCCATGAAGAAACCCGTTGTAAAATTTGAGTAGGAGGAGTGAGCATATCCTCCTTACAGTTCTGATCTTGTGACGTATGTTTTGTCCTACGATGTGTATATGTGTTAGCGATATCACACTTAGGCCTCCACTTTGGCCTGAACGCAGCGTGGGAATGCTTATCAGATGCTGGAATTTGTCAACAGTGGCATCTAAAAAATTCGTGTCACACTACGATAAGAGTTTAAATAAACCTGACGATTTTGTAGAAACTATAGAAAAGTAGATCTTCAATTGTACTTTCAGATACATAAAAGAATTTTCATAAACATTCTTTTTTTTTGTGCTAGTCGCAAGTAACCGCCGGTGTAATTATCCCCTAACTCAATAGATTGTGACTATTTATGCTCACAGTGAATCTCCTTCACGTTTCCAATATCACGTACCAGTGGTCGACCGCAAATCCAGTATACGCTGTGGAAGCAGACAAGGCGGTAAACTTACATACACACCAGAAACTTGAGTAGTAGACACGTTGGCTGTATCATTCAGCGATATTGACGTAAAAATTATGATATAATTAATTTGACGGCACAATGGCTGAAACAAACGTACAAACTAAAGTACGTACAGCCATCTTCGCACACAGTCACCGACACAGTCAGTTTACCATGTCATTTTTCCTAAATGTTGACCTTATTTTAATAAAATCAAGCGAATATGTCTGTGAATTATTTTAAGTTTCTTGTGACAAACAGAAAAGAAATGAACGTTCTGATCCAGTGAACGTTAGACTCAGTATCATTTCAAACTACTCTGTTTCCTTCTATTAATATGTTTATGGGTAAACATTGCAGCTGGAAGTTAAAGAAACTAACTTGTTTTCTGAGAGGATAATAATTTTATTTAAGGTAATTTGTTTCAATAGATACTTACGTATGTGTCCTTGAACTGCTTGGACAAACTTACGTCAAACTCTAAATGCTTACCTGTAATGAAAAAACATTTGTAATTATTACGAGCGATGTGTTGATCTGACGTAAATGCACAGTATTTAATCTACACAGTATTCAGCCTACAACCTAAAGCTCGTGCAATTCTCAAAAATAACGTACCAACTATGGACAAGTTACTACACTCTGAACTTTTCCTTCTGTTTTTGTCCGAGAGGTGGGTTGTGGCAATAACAAATACTAAAAAACCAAAATTTTATACCACTACTAAGCGTCTACAACTTGTCATCTTCATAGTAATGAAACAAAACCAAAGGTATCATAAAAAATATTGTTTATAGTTCATTTATGTAAATGTGGGTAATGATTATACCTATACGTTTTCAAGAACACGCTGACAGAATTTAATGTGATCCTGTGTAAACAATTTGGAAAATAACTTATTTGTTCGTTTTCGACAGGATACAGTGTGAAAGGTTAAAAACAATTGTTAATGTGTTAAAGCTGTCAGTTTTATAATTTGTTGCGTAAGGTAAATCATGTCGGTGTTTTAGATACGTGGTTGTTCTAGTCATAAGAAGAAGTAATGTTCATATGGTCTTTGTTCACGGACAGGGCTCTCTACTTAAAAACAGTATTTATATTTTTGCAGTATCCTTTTGATTGTAGCACTTTCCGATTGCACTTCAGTGAATATAATTTGTCGATTCAGAAACTACACAAGACTGAACTTCGATCACGTAGTATTGTCAAACAAAAATAGGTATTTTTTGTAACGCAGAATACTAATGATAACATGTAATTGTATCGCGACGGCTTTTTAAGTGCAAGACCTGCAAATGAACCCACTAGGGTCAAAATATTATTACAATTTTTTTGTACACAAAATTAATTACGAAGCTTTTGCAAATATCAGAATGACGATTCTGAACGTAATCACAAGTAAGTTCTTGAGCGGCAGAACTCGCTGACCGTTTTGAAGGAAATAAATTTATTATTAGGCAAATTTCAAAAATCAAAAGAATTTTTTTTACTTATTATAGACATAAAAAACATCGATTAATCTATTCTTATATCACGTCTCTACTGGTCAGCGCGCCGCCTAATGGCCCAACAGCCAAGGGTGGGCGTTGGCTAGTAAGTAAGTAAGTAAGTCTATTCTTATTTAGTACAATAACAATTGTAAAGCAGACAATCGCACAATAAATACTAAAAGTTCTGAAGTATTGTACTGTGTGTTTTTGTTTACTTAAATTTATAACCATAATTCCTAAATGACAAATAGTTTAGCCTTAGCATTTAAGTTAGATAGCCCTGAGCGTATATCTAATAGACCTACTTTTGCAAATATACATAAGTGATAACAATGTATAAAGTTATTTACAAACTTCTCTTACAAATTTCTCTTGCAAACTTCTTCAATGAGATACAAAATTTGCAAGGAATGTTGAGAGATATTAGTAAATTATTACAAACATCGAGTTGTTCTTTGTACAAAACTCATCAAAACCTAATCCCCCACTTACGCTTTAAAAATTTCTTAAAATTTTTAGTTTTATTTTTGCATCTTGCTATATCAAAAATAAAATAATTTAATAGTAGTAAATGCTACATTGGAATGTGGCTTAAAATTTCATCTAGCTTGACACCTGGCCAAAGTTTTTACAATTTTGGCAATTTTTGACCCCTTTTTGCCTTATTATCTTAAAACCTGAAATATCTACAACGGTACACCATATTTACATTTTGGTTTAAATTCTCTTTAATTTGATACCCCACATGGTTGTGGTTTTATTTACAAATGTGACCCCTTTACATTTTTGCCACCAGCCCTCAATTTTGGGGGTGGATCAATGTCAAAAACAGTAGGCTATTTAGGGTATATGTATGGACATGCATGCAAAATTTTATGAACACTGGTTGATGAATTCAAATGTTAGCGTGAGACATACCTACCCCAAATAGATAGAGAGACTGACAGGCAAATGCCAAACGGTTGAGTTAAAACTGAGAAGTCGTTTTGCTCCTTCAATAATATAAGAATTTTCTGCACCTAATTAATAACGTCGAGAACAATTCGATAAGTTATAAATAACATATTCAAAAGTTTCAAATACATTGTATGTTCTACTAACGCATAGGTTGTTTTTGTGCGTTAACAATGTCCTCGATTAAAACGTCAATGACCGTGCAAATATACCACTACTAGCGCATGTGCGTGCAACAGAGCGAATCGCAAGAGTTAGTAGTAAGAATATTGTGAAATCAGTTTCAGTATTTACTGATTAATATTAATAAATACTAACCGGCACAGTTGTTTCGTTCGCGACTCATAATCGCAACGGCTGTGCTGATGTCGTGGGAGTGAGTAAAGATCACGCTCTGCACACACCTATTACTACGGATACAATACAGCGGTCATGTCTGGCATGTCTGCGCTAGGCAAGTTACAAAGACACACACTACCGCTTCAACACGTAATAACTAGACGGGTGATTTCTCAGGAGGGGCTCCAACAGGTCGCAGGGCCTTGATGGGAGAAGACGATTAATTAATATCCATTGTGATTAAGACACATTTGTGACTAGTTTATTATTGCTGTGAATTTATTAACACATAATATTAACACGTAATATTTATTTTTTTTTAGTTAATAGAAGTAATGAATTTTTAAAGAATTGTTGAAGGGAGTGGATGCTTGATATACGTAATAAAAAGAACTTATGTTTTTACTGTCTTTGTTTGAATTAGAAATTTCTCAGTAAGTATGTGATGGGGTATAGGGTCTCACGTGACAGTATATTACATAACCGTCAAGTGCTCTTCTGTAATCACGGTACGTTACCATGGAAGAAACAAAGGCAGCTGCGCCAGATCACTATAATTTATGCAATCATATTTAATTAACAGATGGCTGCGGGATCTATGCGAGCGGAACTGCATCATACAACGTTCCTCGCATTGTTTAATTTGCTTCTCCGGCCTTCCTGTAGCAGACTGCAGTTCCCCATTTCTTTAGTCATTTCATCATTCCAAGGTAACATAGTGTTCGTTTTTTGTCTTATTGCCAGCTCCCATTTTCATAATTCTTGAGGTCACCTTTCTACTGGCATTCGTCACATGTCATTCGTTTAAATCTGTTCAGACTTGTCATGACTTAATGTTTGTTAACAACCTTCAAAGCCCAGATTTTGTAGGCACATTTTGTAGCTTAGTATGAACTCAAAATACTAAGCTGAATACGGTGAGAGGGTAAATATGAGAACAAAAGGAAAAAGAAGGATGGTGGTCAACTTTATTATGTACTAAATGTATTCAACTTTTATTTTTTAATGAGAACTTTATGAATTGTACATTTCTTATGAGTCGACCTCGACTGGAGAAACTTGACCTCTGGACATAATTAGAGAAACTCGTATTTTATTTTCAGTGGCCGAAAGTAGACTGAAACTCAATCTTAACCAGTTTCAGAAGTTCCTAAGCCAAGAGATCCTTTGTCTTCCTCTACTTCGCATGTGTTTTGTCAAATACGTAAGTATAAGACATGTATGTAGTATCAAGGTATCAAGGAGAATATTATATCCGTTAAATAGTCATAATATGCATATGTTGAATTATATAATTTACATATATTTATATAATTTTATATTTGTAGATTAAATTAAATGGGTTCGCTTATTTACGTATGACTTTTTCTTTTAATCAGTGTCAAATAATTTTTGAATATATCACAGTCTGTACGTCCAGTTCAGGTTAATAGAATTTTGGGTGTTTCTACGCCTGTTACTGTTGCCGTGTGCAGGACAGGCTAATTAACATCCAGAAGGTAGCAGTGCTGATTCATTAAAACTGCACTTTTGGGTATCTTTAATAGGTGATGACACCGTAACTGGAGTATTCTCTACACTGCGGGGTAATAAAATTTAATAATTTTCCGGCACCACCAGCAATTTAATTCGTGCTGCCAGGGCAGACGAATGACCACGTAATTCCTCCACCTCCCCTGGGAGACTGCAGTCGGTTTGGGGTCAAATGGGGTTCGTATGGCATCCGAGGGGCAAGTACCAACCGTTCAAGTTAAGGCGATTTTCTCAACCAGATCAGAACAACTTAAAAATTTCACTTGGAAAAGTTATCATTGAAAAGTGGAACAAAACGTTTGTGCCTGAGTGGACGTAATGTACGGTTCTTGCCGGACATGACAAACATTCCGTGCGGACAAACGACGTTTTTGTGCGTGATGCGTATTGTCGCCTGAGCGGACTCATTAACTGCTCACCCATCATTGGAAAATAAATCATTAACCTTTAATGACCAAAAGTTTAGGGTTGTTTTCGTTCGCTAATGCATCAGCGATTGAAAGGAGATATCGGCATTAAGCTAATTAGAGATAGGCTTAATGAATAATTTATGCCAATGAAAATGGAGCATACTACAAACGGTATGATTGATTGTACTCTCCAACAAATTAATGATAAAATTGATTAAAGCCAAAAATTACGCACGCCTGCTAGTAACGAGTAGGCTAATTCTATCATGAACGTGACATCTTTTGCAACGCGAACCAGAGATAGCAGCGAAGGGCATTATTAGTAGGCTATATAGTTGTGAGCTATAATTTACAGTTGGATTAACAAAGAGTTATTTATGTTTCTACCAGAAATTCGAAAGTTAGAAAATCTTGTAATGGAGTTACAGAATTAATACTATACGCTATAACATAAAATAAAAATGATTTATTCATTCTCATATGTCTACGCTTGATCGCCTTATGGTTGTTAATAGATTCTATAAAACAATATTAACAGTAAAAGCGCGGGTGTTAAACAAGTTTCTTATAAACATGAATATAACCTACCGTTTAACTACTTAAATGTGAGACTGCATGAATAAAATAAAATAAAATGTACTGCCGTGTGGATATACGTCTACCTATAATGCTTTTTACCTAATAATTTGTATAGATATGTTTGTTATTGCGTCCTGTTCTAGCTATATTATATAAGGTGACTCAATAAGTACCATAAACAAGATGATTTCTAAGTCCCTATCACTGTATTAAAATTGGAATATGAAAATTTACTTTATATTTTTATAAACTTTGTAAACTTTTAAGTCACGTGGTAAACATTGAATCGTGTTAATTACCTTTTACGAATATGGTTTCATTTTTGAAAACTGTTTTTTTTGTGAGTTCTTCTAGATATAAGTGCAGTTTAAAATTATTAGAATGTAGTATTTCTTAATAATCATAAACAATTTTTATTTGTTTTTACTACGTAATTTGCATTTAATCGTTCAAACATAATATGGTCCAATTATTAGAATAACAAAGAGACTATGTTTTACGAGTTAGCTTTAAAAAGGGATAATAGTAAATTGAGTTGACATGTTACGATTTGTTAATTGTAATATAATACATGAATAATAATAATAGACAGATTAATTAAATTATGGATAAAGGAAAATAGGGTACTCGAGTATAAAGTACTTCATACAAATTTATTGGAAATAATAAACATGAACAACACGACTGCTTTGTTAATATTATGTAAAGGCAGAATAAAACAATTACTTAAAGTGACTTTCTGGGAAACTTTTATCATTATTGTTTTGCTTTTTATTGATATTTGAAACACAATGAGACGCTAAGAGTGTTACGTGAATATTTTTGTATGCTTGCTCTGTTGTCTGTGTGTCTTAATATTATATTGTACGTGTTTTAAAATTTTACAGTTTTGTAATACTATATGCTGATTCTTTCCATATTTGAATTACAATGCGTTTTAAACACTGATATCCAGTAATAACAAATACGTAATATTTAACACTGCTGGTAATTTATATGTTACTATTACTCTATTTAAAATAAACAAAACTTATAATTCTATTACATCGACGTGTTCTGAATTCTTTTAGGCGTTTCTTTAAAATCTATTTTCGTTAAATTTATAAGATATACTTTTGTAGGTTGCCAAGTTTTTATTTTTGTTACACTAATTATTACATTTCGTTCCTGATTTGTTAACATCACACACTCGTGTATGATGTGATCCACTGTTTGTTCTCCCGCACTGCATTGGCACACTTGGCTGTTTGTTTTTTTGAAACGGCGGAGGCAAGATCTAGTTTTCCCGTGTCTAGTTACCATTTCCGTAAGGTTAGGAATCATTCCAGTTTTGTTTTTAATCTGTTTTTGATACTAGTTAGATTATTTTAGTTACCGCACCCTTCATTGTTTCCTTCTATTCGTTTTCTTCATTTACATGTTTCTTCGGGCATTTCTTAAATAGCTGCACTGTTGGCTATTTTTTAAAGAGAGATTGCCGATTCATTATTTCGTGCTGCTGCTTTTGCTAGTCGGTCTGCCAGTTCCTTGCCATAAAGTCGTACATCTGGCTTAATATATTTGAAGTTTATTCTCTAGTTATTGTTTTTTAATATAGTTGTGACTTTCCTTATTTCTTCTACAAGGTAGTTACGGTTGGAGGGATTCTTAGTTGGGTCTATTGCTATTCTGCTATCCGTGTATATTGTCGCATTCATTGGGTTCACCTATTTTATATATTGTGAGTCTCTGTAAATGACTTCAGAATAGCAAGTTGTTCGTCTCGATCATTTGAACATCTGTTATCGAGTTTAACCATAATTTTATCTATTAATTCATTTCTTATGAATATGGCAATACCTGCATTTACGCCGTGTTAATTTTTCCTTTTGTTATTTGGTACAATTTAGCTGTTTTCTTTGCCTTTATTATGAAGGAGGTTAAACGAGCGAGGGTGCATAGGTTTTCACTTACATATTTTTGACAGTTATTTTACAGATTAATATAGATATCGTACTTGTTAAGTGACTGCGTAAAATTTTTCAAAAACCTGGAATCACACTTCCTGGCTATTATTAAGTAAACACTTCTTCATAATGCTTGTGTTATTTATCCTCTTTTTCTATCACGGACTATCAGGACGAATCACCTGCTCCGGTCCCGAAGGAATATATACACTTCACCAAAGCTTCCAAGGTCTTCCTATACTTCCAACAGGCAACCAAACTTCCAAACTACCTTAGGCAACTTCCTCTGGCATCCTATTCAGATGAGCAAGCCATTTCTCTTTTGTATATGTAATACAATCTTGGACATTAAAAATACTCAACTCGTTACGAATATCTTCATTGTAGAGTCTATTCCCTCGTGTGCAGCCCTAAACAGATCGCAAGGATCCTATCTGCGATGCCTGTACATTCTACTCAGAATGTTTTTTTCCCCGGAATCCAAGTTTCAGAACCATACAATAGCACTGGAAGAGCCATTATCTTATAAAATTTCAGTTGAGTCTCTGTCATTAATTTTGCGTTATTTACAAAAATAATTGAGAAACACCAAAAAAAAGACGATATTCAGACTTCATGAAGCCCAATCTTTTTACGATGTGTAACAGTCTAAATAACATATATTTTTGGTCGATTGGCGAAGGTTGATTGCTGGGAAGAATAATTTTATTTATCCATGTTAACACTTACCTTTCAGTTAGAGTACTGTAAACGTCTCTTTGATAAAAATAAATAGACAAAGTTACCATATGCGTGCGACAATAGCACAAAATTTTTATATGCAGAAAACGATAACTTCAGTACCTCTTTTAGCTGTGTTATGAAAACTA
This sequence comes from Magicicada septendecula, assembly GCA_034769895.1. Taxonomy (NCBI): domain Eukaryota; kingdom Metazoa; phylum Arthropoda; class Insecta; order Hemiptera; family Cicadidae; genus Magicicada; species Magicicada septendecula. The sequence goes on along the minus strand of CM068371.1, from coordinate 259,103,785 downwards.
TAAATAATTCATCGACCTCTTTTGTTCTTTAATATAAATAAATCACTGGCTGATAACTAATACTGGTATAGTAGTTACCAATTGAATTATTTTCTCTTCAAAACGTTAAGATACAGTACATCAATATACACTCGTAATAGTAACCTAATTTCATAAACGGGTCGAACAAACATGAGCTGATGTATTGTAATGTTCGTAGAATATGCGAAATAAAACGGTACCGTAAAATATTTTTATTTATTTTTAAGACATCGTTCGCACTAACGCTCGTAACAGACAGAAGTTACACCACTGAAACGACAGTAAATAAAACTAAAACCAACAAAACTGAAGAGCTTTGACACATGTTGTAAATTAATTGGAAACATATCAGGAAGCAATAAGGTTCTGTAAATGTTTGTGCCCAGCTGTAATTTCATACGCTGTGTAATTCACATTCAGGATTCGTTGTTCAAGAACTGGAATGATTTTGTTACATGACCGCGATTAAGAATCTCTGATATTGAGTTGAATAAATATAAAAATAAGATTTGTAAAACGTACAGTGAAAAATATAAACCATATGTGACTAAACACAGACGGTTGGTATAGGAGGAGGCGTTCGTAGTTCCCTACAAGGCAGACTGAGAATGTGTCAACATGGACATTGACTTGTACACAATTTCTTATTCATTTTTTCCGCTTGTCTGTTTCCATTTAATTGCTAGTACCAATTATAAATATAGGGATTAGAAGCAAGTGTATCAGCGACTTGCCATATGTTGCTACCAGCAGGTTTACAAGACCAGTTTGACCAGAAAAATTACTTCATCTAATTGAAGATGTATTGATTGAGCTACCCACGAGATCATTGCCCCTAGATTTAATCGCGGCAGGAGATATATGGTCGATGTAATCTGTCATGGATATGTTATCTTGCGCGAACATCAACCCCAAAACGGTTTTCGCTGACTTATGATTACACGTACCCCTTTATTGTCACAGAAAAGGGAAAAAATGTATTTAATATTTGTTTCGATCTAACACGCTATATTCAACAGTTTTCATGTTTCTTACACCTTAAATTTTGACTTGTATTAGTCGCCAAATAATTATGAAATCAACGTAAGAAGTAATTTTACGTACTTATAACAAAACTTGTAATTTCACGTTTTGAAAGGACAAACAAAAGAATTCAAACAAAAAATGCGTGTTACATATTTTATTAAAAATAAGTCGTACTGTATATACTGCATAGTAGATCTTTAATATTAGGAGACTTTAGCATAGTGAAATAATTAACTTTAACAGAGAAATCAACATGGCAATAACTATTTATTAAAATTTTTATAAGAAACTCAACAAGCAATTTTATTCACTGAGTCAATAAACATAATACTCGCCGTATTAAATCAATAAATATACTAAACTGAATAACTCGCTTTAACAACATTAAGAACAATAATGTCTGCACGATTTATTAAAATAAAATTTTTATATTTTATCATTATATTCACGGGTTATTCTGAAGCGTAATTAGCAAATTATAGGTAGTAAAGGATATGCAGCAAAGAGTAAGAACAGAAGGATAGTTAACAACGAGTAAGAGGCTTATTTTCTCTATTGGGCTCATTCGCCACTGTGTAGTTACGGATTGCACTGTCTAATGTACCAGCTAATCAGCCGAATCCAGTAGGTGACTGAAACGTGTGAGCATACGCCAAGATTTGCAGTGCCCAGGAACTCGCTTGGTGACTCTTAGATATTAAAGAAGAATGTCCGTTGCTTAGGTTAGGGAAGTGGTGAACATAAGATCGGAACCTAAGAGAGATTATTGGCTACGTGGATTAGGTACCCAGGCATAAACAACAGTTGAACACCGTTGCATGTTCATGGGCGCGTAAATCAGGGAAGGAGGTAAGCATCATGGACCACGATAAGTGGTGAAGTTGTTTACTACCACTGATCCATTAATGAATATAAGAACGTGAAACGTAATTATACCTGGTTACGTATAATCAGGTATTACCGGTAAACTTTCCTCAATGAATATATTACATACGTTTAAACATATACAAGTCTGTACACAAATGTGAACATGAGTGTGCAAGATATTGCCTGTCATACTATACGTTAGCCAAGAAACAATTATTTGAGCAGTTAAACAATGTAATTGTTTATCTACAACAAAACGCTGATGGAAGAAAAGCAGACACCGACAAATATTCTTGTTCCATTGATTAAAACTGCTACTTTTATCTTCTTCTTCTACGCGTATAGGGTTAGACAGTTAGCTTAAAATATGTAGCCTAAAATTAGACATACGAAGCTTGTAACATCTGTTTTCGTAACAAGTAGCGAAATGGAAATGTTTTATGCAAGCGACGTGAAAATTGTCTAACAAGGTTGACAACACGGTAAATGCCTAAAATGCTTATTTCACGACATGTGAATAACATTTCTTCTTCAAACGCCACTTAAGAGTTATTTTAGTAAAGCAAATATCTGATTTTGTCATTTTGTCATCAACGTGACAATTGGTTGCTAGGAGTTGTTTACAAATAATAACATTTAATGTTATTTGTGAAAAACACGATTGTAAGTGAATGTTTTAAGGATTTACTAAGATTATTTTCCTAAAAAATGAGTGATTTGGGTCTTTTATTTAGTAATTAGTGAACATCAGTGTTGCGAACATGTAAATATAATAAATAAATAGTTGACAAGCAGTTTCGTGAACACTTTTCCATTTCGATTTCTAGGAAAAGTCGTTTTGTGCATGCGTGTTTAAAAATATCGCCGTTGTTAATTCAATGTGTTAGGCCTTGCGACGTGTTCCACCTCCACAACCCACCTTCACCTAGGACGCTGTCACTGTACCTTCTAAAATATACACAGGAAAGCCAGCTTTGGCAACCTGTCGTATGCCATCCTTAGTACATTATGATACCATTGTTTATAATAAACATAAGCTTGCTCGACTAAGGAGAAAATTCCGAACTCCTGCAGAACAATATCATTCCTAAGTAGATCTTGTTTAGTGCAACTTTTCACAGATCGAAAGAACATCATTTCTGATACCTGACTACTGGTTTCATTACTTTGCCTAATTACCCATGTCTTATACCCATATGATAACGCTAGTACTGCCATCGTCTTATAAAATATTGGTCGTGTCTTCTTTCTCTAAAAACTGCCTCGAGTCCTATTTATCGCGCCAGTTTATCCTAACTGTTTAGAAATGAAAATCACAATTAAAAGTGTTTTTAGAATACATTTTTTATTTATTATTTGTATATAATTAAAATGATGGCTGTAGAAAAATATTTTTTCACGTGGTTACTACAGAAACAGTGGTAATTTATAGTGGTATATAGAGACGGCAGTCTTATTTATAGAAAAACTTGAGGAAAATAAAATTAAATAGTTAAATAATTGTTAAAAGTTTTGGCAATCGCTGTTCCAGACGCTTAATGTTAACTATACAGGTAATTAACTAGAGGTCCAACGACTGAGATTCGGCGTACTTGAGTAAAAGGAGGAACAGAAAAACAGAGTGTAAAAATCATAATTACCTATGAGAATATCAATGAAAGTTACTATAATCATTACCTACGCAAAGACATCAATCAGATTCACAACAAATTTCTTGGACCGGAACAAACACATTTTAATTATCGCTAACATACCGTGGAGTTGTAGGTTCTTCGAATGATTGCTATGTCGATTAATTCGTATAGACGTGTTAATGGATGACAAGAATATGTGAAATCAATCCAAAATCCGCTCTACCCCTGTAAATTTAAACATACGATGAGTAGTAACACAACAAAGATGTCTTTTGATTTATTTCAATAATATAAATGTCACCACAGTGTATATAAAATAAGTGTCACTATATTTTGTTACTGAAAGTTTTCAGGCGTATGAAAATTACCTGTTGATCGATATCATTAGGCCTACTGTCAACACTACAGTGAGAACACGCAACCATTGCGTAATAGTAATAAGAACGTTTAGTAGTAGGCCTACAATCGTAATTATCTTTTTTATGGTCTCTTAAAACTGGATTAGACAATACTTTCTTGTTACCTCCGCAATATTTTTTTCATTTCATTCTTTTTTCTTTCTAATTTGTTTCTTCGTTACATATAGGATCAGACAATTATCTTAAATTACGCGTATATTGGTTTAAATAAAAACGCATGAAAGATGTAAATAAAGGTTTTCTTATAAATGAATAATAATAATATTGTTATGTTATATTATTTGTGTAATAGGTTTTTATTTATTATCTGTAGCCCCAAGTTGTTGGTGCCAAATATGTTAGATGAATATGTTAAAATAAAGACTCAAACTCTTATTCGCTCTTGACTGAACTTCAATAAAATTTATTATTCTTTTCTCTTTGACATAGATTGAAATTTATTAACATTCCATGCCCTTCTCTTCAGTTAGTACTGAAACCTAAGTTATCAATTAGGTTTGATAACATGAAAACTCTTTCTCAGGATTAATATAAAAATTAAAGTCTTTGTACAGTCCAAGTCATACATATAAAATAAAACATAATAATTATAAATAGGTTTCAGTAATTTGGTGTTGTGTATGAATGTTGAGTCATGGGTCCTTTGGATCATACAAAAGAAACAACTTAAACAGGAACTACTAATAATAAAATTACAATGAACAAATAAAATTAATAATTATAATGTTTATAGTGTTTTGGTGATAGTGTTTCACTGTTCTTGCTCTTTAAATTGAGTAATGTTTGATCAAATGTTTGTCTTAGCATGATGGAACAATCTCACGAAATTTGTAGTTTCGTTTACAGATTATATCTTGATATTTGTCTTCTGACCTTCAGTTTTCAGCGTATTCCATTAAACCATTATTCTCCTTGTTATTTCTGAAATGTTTCTTCATTAATTCATTGTATATCATTCGTTATTTTGTAGAAAACGTCCAGCTTCAAAATTAATGTGTTCTGGCTTAAAATTAAATATTTAAATATTCTTCAACAACAATGTTTCTTTCTTAAAACTACCGATTCATTTAGTACAGCTCTTGGATAAATCACATTTATGGGTCACAGGTTCGTGTTCATGTTTTATAATTGACATGATTCAGTTGAATCTTATTTTTTATTCGTCACTAATGTATATTACTAGTTTGTAACGTAATGTTGCACTATTATTAATCATTATACACCTTATTATATTAACTATATAGTTGGTTTATATAACTTATATGTTTTATTCACAGTTTATATTATAACTAGGTCCATTTCCTATTCACCTTCACTCTACACTGTTTTATAATGTTTATCACTGTTCTTTTCACTATCTTATATTATTAAACCACCTAACTTTTGTAATTAATGTTTAATATTATTCTATTTGTAATTTTTATGTCACTTACAGTTTGTAGCGCAATGACACAAAATAACTGCTTGAGGTTCGCATACCTCCCTCTAGTTTAATAGGCTTATGCTATAACCAATGTCTTTTTACTTTCTTACTAGTTTTAACATTTATACACTATATTTCAATTTACTAATAACTATTTACATTTTTATTATTCTTCGATCTTCTCTCCTGGGTATAATAGTCATAGTCAGTCATTGTTATTAAATTATTTAATTCATGAGTTTTCATTCCCTATTTCCCTAGTATTTAGTTATTATAATATTTCCCTTTTGTTTTTTATTACCTTTCACTCCTTGACATTATTATTTATCTTTAAATAGTATATTGTGTTTTCATTTCTTTATTTGTTACGTTTATTTTGTACTTCTTTGTATTTTATCTCTAAAAAGATTGCGTTTAGGCATAATTCACAACAAATTTTGATGATTAAATTGTATTGATTCTGGGGTGTAATATTGTTATGTTACAATATTAAATAATAATAAGAATAACAATAACGTAATAAGATAATAATTAATAATAAATATACGATATTAATTGATGACTCGTTGGGCACTTGGTGAAACATATTAATACAAAGGTTTTTAAAAATATGAATGATTTCATTCATCTCTTTGACAATGGCTTAAGAGGTCGAAACAGCTGTCAGAGTTAAATACAGTCTGTGAAACTTAACAAGTGTTTATATATTTTTAAAAACCTTTGTAATAATATCTATATATATATATATATATATATATATATATATATATATATACCACCTTATGTATAGGCAAAAGAGGAGCATGGGGTTGGATAACTAAGTTATTTAAACGTTGGAAGCTTTTGTTGGAACACAACTTGTAATCGACAGTAGAGACATACATTTTCGCTGCACACGTAATTTCATCTTACTACTTGCATGTTATTTGAATGAAAAAAGTTTAGAGAAACAAAATATATCGTAAATAAATATGAGTACAGGTGATAGAAACTGAATTGAACACAACAAGCATGATCAGTAAAATTTCTAAGCGACTACAGCAGTTGAAGAAAATTCATGGACAAAACTTTGATTGACTTGCATAAAAGCACTTCGGTTATCGCTATGGCCGTCCGTGGTTATAGAGTACTCTAGTATTGTAGAGTATTCTGAAATTGAGCTTAACTTCTTTCCTTTCACTTTTTCCAATAAAACTTTAGTGAATAATAATAGAACAGTGGAGTATCTTAATATGTTTCTATATCACATTCAAATCACACCACCGAGCACAAATTCATAGGTGATAAGTATTATACAACAACTTTATTCTACGCCACTATTCTCCCGGAAGAATGGACGTTAAGGGATCCGAACAGTGGTGAAGACGAACCATGTGCTCGCAACTTCGTGTTAACGTTGTAATGTACCGCTGGTCTCTCACGCAAACCGTACTCCGCCGTACCAATATTAAACTGTGTTTGTGTAATTAAGTCAGAATAAATTAAAAGCTAGTTGCACTTATTTTAGTTAAGATAGCTCTTAACGTTACAAAGACAAATTATACGTTTTGTTTAAAATTTAATAATACATAGGTAGGATTTCTCGTGTTATTAAAGTCTTCTCTGTAAGGTTTAAAAACAGAATAACTCTTCGTTTGGATTTAAATGTGAAGTAAAAGTTACAAAGCAAAGGTTTCAAAGTGACTAACTAGGCTTTGAATAATTTTGTTGTATTTGAAAATAATTACGATTGTTAAATCTCACAACAAGTGTCAGAAAACACACAATGTACTTGGATTCACTTTGTTACACAACAAAGGCAACAGGTTACACTCATGTTTCGTATAGTAAAACATGTATGCTGACCATCTTTAAGAAAAAATATTCGCCAGTAGCTGTCAAACGTTCACGGTCCTCTGCACCTTTGTGTTCACTATTTTCATTTATCGCCAGAAGATTGAAATATTGTGTATCTTTAGCAACTATTAATCCAAGTGACCAGTCTGCTGTAGATAGTAGATAGGTCGCTGTACGTAGGTAGATACGTCTTCGCCTGCAACAGATAGGAGTAACATTTAGATGGCGACACTGGGTAGGAGATCTCTCCGGATAACATCGTTGTAGCGATGCTTCGAGAAGAGAACATCTGGAACTGTGTAGCACGTTTTGTAGAAGAGATCCTTCGAGCGAGAAGATAGATTTGGGCAATAAAATATACAAGACTAACAATCAGATGTTAGTCTTAGGGCTGAAAAGCAATACGTAGCCCGAGGTAATGTGTCAAACAATTCCAGATTAGTATCCTAGAAGAGGAAAGGGAGATGGCTCTTTTGGTGGATCGGATGTAATACCCAAACCAACACAGCTCGGAGTGTGCGCCCTTCCGGACATTTTTACAGCAAATTTTTCACCCGCCCTCGTAAAACAAAGTTATTATAATGTATTTTAATAATATTCTATAAAACTTTTCAAAAAATGACTTTCATAATATATATATATGTTGTAACATTACATTTGGAACAACATAATATCGTACCTGATTTAATGAAGACTTTGGTTAAGAAGCTGACAAGGAGAACAATATCTTCCAAGATGATAGTGAAGAGGAACGACTAACAATTTTAGACTGACTAGTAAGACAACTGACCGTACCCAAATTAATGATTTAGGCTGAGTGATGCAAAACACCTTTAACCCCAACTATGACAATGAACTTTCGGTAATGACCAAACAAAGAATAAAGACAAACGGTTTATGAACCAGGACCATAAAGAAACAAATGGTTTCAGTTAATGTATCATTATATCCAGATAATCAAAATACAAAGTGAGAGATAATAGGCCCAAACATGTAAAATCATGTAAAAGAAATATTAGTAAATAATTAAGTTAATTGATGTAACAAAAATATAAATACACCTGGTTATAGATACATGAACCATACAAATAATTGTCACATATAGAGTTCATAGGGTTGTCCAGTAAACAACAAATTATACCATGGTCACAATAACATTTATAACAAGAGTAAAACCCAGATAAACAGTAAATGTAACAAGATTATTAGAACTGTGTGGTGAGGTAGAGCAACAGTGTTCACTTTATTGTAATTTTTGTAAGTCAAACATCAGTAAGTATACGGATGTTGAAACCCATATAAATAGTAAATATGACATAGACAGTGTCAGAATAATGAGTAAATTAGCTGACAATGGACTAACTAATTAGTATAGAATTTGTTTTGTAAAATGTGCTTGTTTTATGTTATAGCACAGTGTTATATCATAGTATTTGTATGTAACAGGTGATACAGTTAAGTTTAAAGGAATGTCAATTTAATGATATTAATTCCATTTTTTTTATGTTGTGTTAACAAATATAACAATAGAGCTGATGTTAAACCATGGTAAATTAATTGACCAAGCAGAATGGACTATACAAAGATGTTTTGTTAAGTGTCAAACACCTATACAGTTTGAATAGAAAACAGTTATTTGTGCAAGGATTTGGTATAATCATAGCCATGTGGGCATGAATTTAACTATTAGAATAATATATCTTTTGTGTTGTTAAAATAACGTTATATGTTAAACCATTTTGATGAGTGTTAGAAGTTGATTTAATTGTTAGAGATGTTAAAACATGGTGATGAAAATAATACTATTACATAGGCCAGGTGAAACCAACTTTAGTAAATTTTGAACAATTATATTAGAAATTTTGTAAAGCAAATGTGAAAGGGTAGATGTATTTATAGGTAATAATGTATACAAGGAATATAGAAACAAAATAACACATATCAAGTTATTTAAGAAAATTCCAAATAACAAAATTGTAACATCCATAGTTCTTAAGCAAAAATAGGCACGTTTGGTGTCTAAATATAACAAATGTGAAGATCAAAATAATGCTGATAATGGTTTTAAACTCCCATTCAGTATAGAAAAGTTATGTTAGTTTAAAGATTTTGAACAAATTTTAGATTTCGAAATAATGAAAGTATATGACAATGTATATCCGAATTGGCCAACCAGATTCCAAGTTTACCCTTAGCAACCAGAAATTTCGGATAAATAAAAAGGGACTTCTTTGACAACGATCTTAGCAAATAGACGCGTTTTTAAATCGTCTTACATTATGCGTTATAAAGTGTGAAAAAACTATTCAACCAGATAAATACAGTTAGAGGTACACTACACGAACTCTTTACTATAACAGAAGACCACCTATTACATGGAATAGAAGATATAATAACCAGGAAGAAGATGTGAAGTGGACGAGGGACGAGAAAGAAGATCTGACGTGTACGTGGGCCCTATCTTCAACCAAGAAGAGTACAAGAAGAGGATTTGGTGATTCTGAGATCTCATTATATCGTACTTCAACACACACATTTGTATACACGTATTTTAAGTGATAATCAACTAAACTACAGACACCATATAACACAAACACCAAAAAACAATCACTAATAACACCATATAAGACTAACACCTTTTTAAACACAACAAGAACTTTTAATTTACATAATAACTATCAAAGCCTGAACTGGACATAACCCTTTTAAAACTGGTAACCACTATACTATTTCTGTGTGCACGTATCACTCTAACGTTGTAATATCCTGTAATTGTAAACTTGTATTTTGATTAATAGTGTAATATTTTGTATAATAATTATCCCCGAACCATATACGCCCTGAGATAATTGATATATTTTATTTAAAAACGTTAACAAAAAGCATTGTTTTGGTCTCGAAGAAATACTAAACGTTTGGCTACTGCTGCCAACTGGTAAAGGAAGAATTATAGTTTGCGCTACAATTGCGATTATTCTGTTTAAATTTATTAAAACAGTCAACCAGTGTTTTTCCGAATAAAGGATTCCACAAGGATATATGTTTGATAGTATTTGTGTGTCGTTATTATTGCTGTTACATTTAGTAAAAAGAATTCACAGATTGCAGCGGACCCGACAGTTGGCATCGTTGAGTGACGTCACGGAAAAGAAGCAGCATAGTGGGAGTAAGCGGCAATTTACAAAATCATTCGCCGTTCAACATAACACATTTATAATTACACATCGACGACTCCAGTGCGAGTTTGTCGCTACATTATTTATATATATATATATATATATATATATATTACAAGTTCACACTTCCTACGGGTGGTGTAATCCAAGTGCACACTACATATATACAAGTAACCTATTCACAATAACATTGTACGTAACGAAATATTCTTGTCGTCACAAGCTGACGAACCTGAAGTGAGGCTACATTACGTTTCAATAAGATTCAATCAATACAATATAAATATTTTAAATGGTTACAAATTGGCGCCCAACATGGGGCGTGTAATTTAATATAAATTAAATTATTATTAATAGACAAATAAACCAAAATAAACAAGATGAGGAAGCGAGAGGTATCGCGAAAACGAGCGGCCGAAACCGAGAAGGTAGACGAGTTAAATATGGAAGATAAAGAAGCGACACCGGTTGAGGAAATAGAAATTATAACAAGAAAGGATCCGGAGAAACAACCAGAAGAAACGACACAAACGGAAGGCGAGAAGACGCAAGAAATGTTCAAATGTATGATGGAATTAATGCAGGAAACTAGTAAGAGAACGGAGGAGAGTAATAAGAAGAACTTAGAAAAATGAATAGAGGAATTAAAAACGGAAAATAAACAGTCCATAGAGGAATTGAAGGAAGAATTAAGTGAGAACAGTAATAAGAACTTAGCAATATTGAAGGAAGACTTGGGTAAGAAGATGGAGGAAATAAAGAGTGATAATAAACAAACCAAGGAGGAATTGAGCCGAGAATTGAAAGAGAATAGCAGTAAAATGGAAGAGAAAATAGACGAAAAAATAGAGCATTGAGGGAAGAATTGAAGGGAAATTACCAAGAGACCATGAAAAAATTAGATGAACAAAGAGAGTCATTAAAAGAAGAGTGGAATAACAAGATGGAGATTAATAACCGGCAACTGCAGGAAGAATGGGACAAGAAGCTGGAAGAACCAATGACTGAAATTAAAAGGGTAGAATCCGAGACCAAGGAAAAGTGTGAGCGGATGAACCAAGAGATACTGAGCGTCCGGGAAGAAACGAATGGACGAGTTGAAGATATAAGGACCAACCAAGCAGTGATGGGAGAGAGGTTAGAAGGTATAAGTACTAGTCTCAATCGAGTGCAAGACCAAACAACTGCACATAGAGATGAAATTAATTCCTTAAAAAATAGACAATTTACCGGTGCCCATACAACATGCGAGGAAAATCGAGAAGTGATCGATTTTCAGAACTATAGAAGAAACCCTATGCTATTCCTAGAACGAGTCGAAGAGAAGATAGCCAAAACCGGAGAAGACAGATGGTTTGTGATAAGGAGCATGTTGGACGAGATGTTCCGAAAGGTATATGACAATTGGTGGACGGCGATGCGGCCGAGTATACAGAACTTCCACGAATTTAAAAAACAGTTCAAATCTAAATATTGGTCCGATGCCACACAACACATGATAAGAAGTGACATAGGATTGGGCAAATATGACCTGCACGGCAAGCAAACTCCAACCGCATATTTTCTTGGCAAAATAAACATAGCCAGACATTTAGAGCCTGTAATTCCTACAGAGTGTTTAGTGCGGCTCTTAGCCTACCACTATGGTGGCGAAATTACAAGAGGCCGAATAAATGGACGCATACAAACCATCGAGGAGATGTCAACATTATTGGCGGAGATGGAACAAGAGAAGAACTTCCTCCAGTATAGACGAAGTAATGATAGATAAATAGAAATAATGGTCGCCGCGACGCCCCATATGAAAACAATGGGCAACGACCAAACAATAGTTATAACAACAACGGTAACCACTATCAGCGCGGTTACCAAAACCAGAACAACACCAATAACTATCCACGAAATAACGCAAATAATAACAACAATAACAACAACCACTATTACCGTAGCCCTCCTACAAATAATAACAATAATGGATACCAGCGTGCCAATGACAGAGACCACCAGTACCAGAACAACCGGGGTTATAACAACAACTATGATAACCGATACAGGCATAATAATAACGGCAATAATAACAGTCAAAATCAAACATATAGAAGACAAGTGAATTATGTAAGCGTTGACGATAGGGATGTGGGAAGATGTTGGTACCAGGGACGAGCAAACTATAATGGAAACCGTGGAAGGAGTTTTCAGGAGGAGAGTAACCAGCACTACCGCGATGAACATCGGCGAAGTAGAAGCTGCGATGACAACAGAAATAACCGAAACTCAGTGACGTTCAATAATAACGCCATTGAGGTACAAGAGTCGCAGAACAGAGACAGACCCAATCAATCAGACAACAGGACTGAGGAGACCAGCCCTGATTTAAACGAACTGCGGCAGTGAAAATCCACCAGGTCCCATCACTGAACCGGCAATTTGGGTACTTACTAGGACGAGACAAAACGACTGACGATACGTTGACAATAGTGCACAATCATTTCTCAAAGAATGTTAGAGAAGAACTACTGAACGAAGACACGATAACGCAAAATGATTCAAATAATGAGATTGTTTATATCATCGCCCAAGTGAATGGACTAGAGACAAGATGCATGATAGATACGGGCGCAAACGTGTCGTTGATCGACAACAATGAATACATCAAAATTCAAAAATATAGTAAGGCCATCTTACCAACTTTACCAATTCAAAATATAATTTTAATCGGAGCCACTGGAAGGCAAAACAAGTCAGATTTGGAAAACATCATGAAATCCATTGCACAACAACAAACCAAGGATGCCAAAATCAACAATTTTAGACAAAGACTGATCCAACAGGATGAAAAAATCACTGCATATTACTGTCTACATGAAGACATATTATTTTACAAACCAAATAATAACCAAGGCTCATGGAAGGTGGTGATACCTAAAGCTTTAGAAACAGAATTAATATTGGACTACCATAGCCGATATGGGCATATGGGTGCATTAAAAGTAATGAAGGCACTTGAGGAACACACTTACATTAAGAATATCAACAGAAGAGTTAGAGAATGTATTCGGCAGTGTCACATCTGTCAATTGGCAAAATGCAATAACGAAAAAACAGAAGGAATTATGCAACCTATTACATCAACTAGTAAATTAGAGAGAGTATTTTTAGATGTGTGTGGTCCGTTACCTCATAGTGGAGGGAGAAAACAGTATAAATTCATTATAATCATGTTCGACCATTACTCCAAGTTTACAAAACTATACCCCATTAATCGGGCAACTACAAAAAAGATTTTGCAAATAGTGATCCAACAATACATACCAGAGTTAGGAGCTCCACGATCAGTTATTACCGATCACGGAACTCAGTTTCGAGGAAGGGTATGGAAGGAGACTTTGTTAGACTTAGGTGTCAAGACATATAAAACATCTGTCTATCACCCAAATAGCAACCCAGCGGAAAGAGTACTGAGGGAGGTCGGCCGCATACTCAGGACATATTGTTTTGATAAACACCAGAAGTGGAGTGACTACATTACACAAACTGAGAGCTTTATCAACTTAGCTTACCATGAAGCAATACAAGATACTCCATATACCATAATGCATGAAAGATTACCACCCCGAGAAATTAGTGAAATAATCAATTTCCCGAACAACCCAGCTTACCAGTTCGACAACGTGAGATTCCACAGCAAACTGAACGAACAAGTGGAGAAAAGAAGGAAAAAATACAAAACAATTCAGCAGAAGGTGATCCAGTACAAGATTGGAGATAAGGTATTGTTAAAAAACCGCGAATTGCCAAGTTCTAAGGAAGGAATAGCAAAAAAGCTATTATTACTGTATAATGGACCATATGTTGTTATAAAAAACAATAACAATAATACTTATGTCATTAGTGATGTGGAAACAAAAAAGATTAAGGGAACATACAACCAAGTTTCCTTAAAAATGTATTATGAACCTAATAAACAAAGTTGAAAAAACCACAAAATTCTAAAGAAATAGTAAGATCAACTTACAACTAATTATTTTTGAGAATTAATATGAAACTGAAGAATTTATTATTACAATACCACGAAATTGAAAAAATATAGTAAGCTCATCTTACCAACTTTGATAATTCAGAATATAATTTTAAATGAAGCCCAATAAACAAGGTTGAATATCTCAGAATTTAGATAAATAGTAAGGACCAATTACAGTACAGTGTGATAATGTAATTATGAATCAAGCAGATAAACAACTAGGAATAAATTTCCAAATTCTAAACAAAATAAGCACCTCTTATTAAACACAGTTATGAACTTATTATTGGAATATAAAAGAAAGATGCAACACCCATAAATTAGAAGAAACCATAGTGCTATAAAATGAATAAGAAAAGACAAATGTAGACAATCGACGATGAAAATGAGACAAGACTAGAAACGAATTTATTGCAAATAACCTATCATGATTGTGAGAGAATCAACAACAACTGAAGATGCAAATACTTGTTATGTTTTAATTTAAATGAAGATAGTGGATGAAAAATCAAGATTAAGCAGTACTGATAAAGAAGGAAGGAAGATAGTACCAATAGAAAATAAAAAATGTTATTAATATCGCCACAAGAAAATAAACATCTGAAAGAATCAATGGAAAGAAATATTTAGATCTGAGAAGTTAGACTGAGTGAACAATCCCAAGAATATATTATATTATTTTTATTTGATTTAGTCGTGAATAGACTAGTGAATATTAAATGTGATTGACTGACGAGCTAGCTCCAGCAATCGATATTATTTGTGTATTATGTATTGTAAGGACAGCGGGGTATTAGGGCAAGAGAGCCCCCCGACTGAGTCCAGAATATATGGTGATTAATTTGTTAGGGAAGTAACATGTTCCAGGGATAGAACACTTATAATTAAAGACAAGTATACCAGATCATAATAAGAATAACAAATGACAATGTGAAAGTTAAGATAATTGATAATTTCAACAAAAAACAATATTTTATTAAAATGATCAAATTTGGTGGCAGGGTAATATGTAACATTACATTTGGAACAACATAATATCGTACCTGATTTAATGAAGACTTTGGTTAAGAAGCTGACAAGGAGAACAATATCTTCCAAGATGATAGTGAAGAGGAACGACTAACAATTTTAGACTGACTAGTAAGACAACTGACCGTACCCAAATTAATGATTTAGGCTAAGTGATGCAAAACACCTTTAACCCCAACTATGACAATGAACTTTCGGTAATGACCAAACAAAGAATAAAGACAAACGGTTTATGAACCAGGACCATAAAGAAACAAATGGTTTCAGTTAATGTATCATTATATCCAGATAATCAAAATACAAAGTGAGGGATAATAGGCCCAAACATGTAAAACCATGTAAAAGAAATATTAGTAAATAATTAAGTTAATTGATGTAACAAAAATATAAATACACCTGATTATAGATACATGAACCATACAAATAATTGTCACATATAGAGTTCATAGGGTTGTCCAGTAAACAACAAATTATAACATGGTCACAATAACATTTATAACAAGAGTAAAACCCAGATAAACAGTAAATGTAACAAGATTATTAGTACTGTGTGGTGAGGTAGAGCAACAGTGTTCACTTTATTGTAATTTTTGTAAGTCAAACATCAGTAAGTATACGGATGTTGAAACCCATATAAATAGTAAATATGACATAGACAGTGTCAGAATAATGAGTAAATTAGCTGACAATGGACTAACTAATTAGTATAGAATTTGTTTTGTAAAATGTGCATGTTTTATGTTATAGCACAGTGTTATATCATAGTATTTGTGTTGTGTTTTTTTTTTTGTATGTAACAGGTGATACAGTTAGTTTAAAGGAATGTCAATTTAATGATATTAATTCCATTTTTTTTATGTTGTGTTAACAAATATAACAATAGAGCTGATGTTAAACCATGGTAAATTAATTGACCAAGCAGAATGGACTATACAAAGATGTTTTGTTAAGTGTCAAACACCTATACAGTTTGAATAGAAAACGGTTATTTGTGCAAGGATTTGGTATAATCATAGCCATGTGGGCATGAATTTAACTATTAGAATAATATATCTTTTGTGTTGTTAAAATAACGTTATATGTTAAACCATTTTGATGAGTGTTAGAAGTTGATTTAATTGTTAGAGATGTTAAAACATGGTGATGAAAATAATACTATTACATAGGCCAGGTGAAACCAACTTTAGTAAATTTTGAACAATTATATTAGAAATTTTGTAAAGCAAATGTGAAAGGGTAGATGTATTTATAGGTAATAATGTATACAAGGAATATAGAAACAAAATAACACATATCAAGTTATTTAAGAAAATTCCAAATAACAAAATTGTAACATCCATAGTTCTTAAGCAAAAATAGGCACGTTTGGTGTCTAAATATAACAAATGTGAAGATCAAAATAATGCTGATAATGGTTTTAAACTCCCATTCAGTATAGAAAAGTTATGTTAGTTTAAAGATTTTGAACAAATTTTAGATTTCGAAATAATGAAAGTATATGACAATGTATATCCGAATTGGCCAACCAGATTCCAAGTTTACCCTTAGCAACCAGAAATTTCGGATAAATAAAAAGGGACTTCTTTGACAAAGATCTTAGCAAATAGACGCGTTTTTAAATCGTCTTACATTATGCGTTATAAAGTGTGAAAAAACTATTCAACCAGATAAATACAGTTAGAGGTACACTACACGAACTCTTTACTATAACAGAAGACCACCCATTACATGGAATAGAAGATATAATAACCAGGAAGAAGATGTGAAGTGGACGAGGGACGAGAAAGAAGATCTGACGTGTACGTGGGCCCTATCTTCAACCAAGAAGAGTACAAGAAGAGGATTTGGTGATTCTGAGATCTCATTATATCGTACTTCAACACACACATTTGTATACACGTATTTTAAGTGATAATCAACTAAACTACAGACACCATATAACACAAACACCAAAAAACAATCACTAATAACACCACATAAGACTAACACCTTTTTAAACACAACAAGAACTTTTAATTTACATAATAACTATCAAAGCCTAAACTGGACATAACCCTTTTAAAACTGGTAACCACTATACAATTTCTGTGTGCACGTATCACTCTAACGTTGTAATATCCTGTAATTGTAAACTTGTATTTTGATTAATAGTGTAATATTTTGTATAATCATTATCCCCGAACCATATACGCCCTGAGATAATTGAAATATTTTATTTAAAAACGTTAACAAAAAGCATTGTTTTGGTCTCGAAGAAATACTAAACGTTTGGCTACTGCTGCCAACTGGTAAAGGAAGAATTATAGTTTGCGCTACAATTGCGATTATTCTGTTTAAATTTATTAAAACAGTCAACCAGTGTTTTTCCGAATAAAGGATTCCACAAGGATATATGTTTGATAGTATTTGTGTGTCGTTATTATTGCTGTTACATTTAGTAAATAGAATTCACAGATTGCAGCGGACCCGACAGTTGGCATCGTTGAGTGACGTCACGGAAAAGAAGCAGCATAGTGGGAGTAAGCGGCAATTTACAAAATCATTCGCCGTTCAACATAACACATTTATAATTACACATCGACGACTCCAGTGCGAGTTTGTCGCTACATTATTTATATATATATATATATATATATATATATATATATATATATTACAAGTTCACACTTCCTACGGGTGGTGTAATCCAAGTGCACACTACATATATACAAGTAACCTATTCACAATAACATTGTACGTAACGAAATATTCTTGTCGTCACAAGCTGACGAATCTGAAGTGAGGCTACATTACGTTTCAATAAGAATCAATCCCATATATAAATATTTTAAATGGTTACAATATATATATATACATATATATATATAATAATCTAGTCTTTAACTAGTAAAATATAAATTACCAATAACCTAACTGTTTTTAGTTTCATTACTAATTGTTGCTTCAATTTATGAGCTGAACCCGTTTCGTGACTTTTTCTAAGAATAGTGAATATTAGTTTAACACATTAATTCTGAACAATTAAAATGCGAAACGAATAAAAACTTCTGCCTTCCAATTAAAATTTACATTTACAATTACATTTAGTAAACCGACTAATTATAAATTAGCACATACTATGTGGTAAAAAATAATTTACATGACGAGGTATTATAAAAGACTAACATACAATCGGTATACAATGTATACCGATGATTATACTACATTTACGTTTACAATAATTAGATGTAGAGCAGTATCAGAGCCTCTATGGTAGTTTGGTGTTTTCTCGTTTGTCTGAGCCCGGTTTCCACGGGTTTTAATTATTATATTAGAGTGTAATTAACTATGAAATTATTACAAAATTGATATAATTTGGAGAGTGTTTTGTCAGCAAATAGTTGGTTGCAGGACCTTAGAAAACATCTAGCCTCAGTTAATACAAAGGAAGACCAAAGTACTGATGTATAAGTTCCTAGTGCGCCCATTACTGCCTTATGCATCAGAGACATGGATGCTGCCTAGATTAGATCAGAGGAAATTAATATATTTGAAAGGAGGATCCTCAGCCAAATTTTTGGTCCAGTGGAAGAGGGGGCTGACTGGAGTGAAAGATATAATTTAGAGCTACATAATTTGTATAATGAGCCTTATGTTATCACCTTTATTAAAATGGGCTTGACACATTATACGTGCTTATAAAAGGAGAGTTATTAAGATGATATTTAATGCAAAGCTAGAAGTTAAAAGGAAAGTTGGAAGGCAAGAACCTCGATGGAGGGACGGGATGAGTCAGGACATTAGTAGGTCTACTCATGGAATTAGAAACTGGAAGAATATGGCTATGTATAGAGAAAAATGGCAAAATATTCTGAAACAATATTCAAAAAGGACTGTAGAGCCAATGGTGATGATGGTGATGATGATGATGATGATGATGATGATGATGATGATGATGATGATGATGATGATGATGATGATGTAATTTAGAATATAAGTAGATCTACTTACTGAGTACATTTATATCATAAGAGAACAACACAAATAGTAAACTCGGCGTATACTGTAAAGTATTAATAATCACAGTCGAGCTATTCTTGTCACAAAACGACAAGTAATATAAAATAATTTTTAATATTGGCAATTTGTATTAGATCATCAGTTTCGTTTACAAGAGGAATTTTATCGTCTTCCACAACTGACGAGTTTGGAATCTCAACTGACAACTGTCGTCTTCTGAATCTAAAGTTTACTACACAGTGCTTAAGCACGCGGTAAGAATTAAAGTCCTGACTCGAATCAAAGATACTTGTACGAGCCATAAAACTACATCACAGTACAAGTCAAATAAGAAAGTGACAGTAAATGATCCACGATGTTGGTAGAAAGGCCGGAAAGGAAACTTTAATATCGTTTATTAATATAGTACAGTAGTAGAAATGCACTCACTATACTAAGCCGACGCATTAAGTGAATAACATAGAGTTGTTCTCACGCATACCCTCGTTGCGTGTACACGAGGTTTTTGTTCAGTAACATACTCTCGTATTAAGTAACGACATATCTTTTGAATTAAAAGTTCTCCGTAACGCAGATAACATTTCATTTATCGAGTGACGTGGATTGTTGTGTTGACAATTAGGAAGAAAATGTTGTTTTTAACAGCTAATTAAAAAATCCTGTTAAAATTTCTAAAATACGTAGATCAAAACAGGAGATTTGGGCCTGAAGATCTGAATTGCCGTACTATCGTGAATAATTTCAACAATCCAAAGAGCCACGCGCATTGAAATTTGTCATATTACAAAGATTCCGCTAAGCAGATCGTTTATCGGCGTGTAGGAGGAAAGAGTACAGAAGAGGGCGGTTGAATTAAAAAAGGAACGACGTTGACCCATTGGAAAGCCCCGGGATAGATTATTGCAGAAGAACGTTTCTGACGAAGCAAAAAGTCAAAAAATCCAAACTTCAAATCTGGAAGAGAGAGGATATGATAAAGACAAGCGGGAACGAGGACTAAGGAGTCCAAGGCCTGACCGTGTGTATATAGAAGAGAAATTTGTTTGAAGCTGTATGCGTTTAGTCTACCATACTATTAATAGAGACTGTCATTCAGTAGATACTTCGCTATTAAAAAGACAATCTCAAATGTTTCCATTGCAATATCCCATATCGTCCACTCTCAGAGACTAAAGACTGTGTGAAACGCCGATATAAAATAATATTATTTAGTTTATAGATGTGATGTAGAGGTGCCAAATACTGATAAACACCCTGATTTTCAGAACTCGCAATTTTGAATAAAATGTATTTATTATTAAATACATTTTCATTATTACATAACTTTTCAGTTATCATAAATGTACAGAATTTGATTGCTTTAGAAGTTGCTTTTTGTAAATTAAAAATTTGAAAGCAGACAATCATACAATTAATCGTGCATTGGTTCTTATAGTTAAAATTATAGCCGTTATGCCTAAATGACAAATAATTTAGTCATAACTTTTAAGTTTGTGTATGTTTCCATACATACGTATAGACCTATATGTAACATTTTTAACATATAAATAACTGATATCAATATACAACGCTTTTTTATAACACACTTTACAGACCTTTTCAAGACGGTCCAAAATTTTCAAAGGGTTTTGACAGATATTAATTTTGTCAAATTACAGAGATACTGAGTCTCTATTTGAATAAACAAAATTATGTTTTCTACTTTTGGCACTGCTGCTTCTAAAGTAAAAAAAGTACAACGACAACATTCGGATTTGGTTTAAATTCCCTTCCTGTGCTTCTAGTCGCTCTGCACACCCTCGAAATTGCGCTTTTTGGTGCGCCAACTGATCTCTATCCATCTAATAGTCCGCTGAAGATTTTCTTAGCCACACAATTCTGTCGCCTACAATTCTCTTCGCATGTCTCAGGCATCATAGCTTGCATCAATATATCCAGTTTTCTTCCAGTTGTATCAGCCCGTTATCGGGAGGACTACTAATTGCTTTAAAACATATAAGTTTCCTATACATACAATTTCCTTGTACATATAACTTATATTGATTATCAATTTGTATTAACTTGAATTGAAAACTACAAAGTATTCTGGTTAACGATTGCTTAAATCCAGAAGGTGTAATACATTGCTAAAGGACGATGTGTAAAATAAGAACGTGTAAGGTTAATATACAGAGCTCCCTATTATTGGGCACGATAGTTTTGTTTATTCCCAGACGCAGCGTCAGTCCTACATAACTACTTTACTGGGAAACACAGAAGCTTGGAAATAAGTGGAAAGTGCATGGAACACCAGGTGAAAGGCATAATTGAACGTTATGACATACAATATGTATGTATTTATGCAATACAACAGGCATCTTTCGTAAGTAACAGGTGAGAGAGAGTGAAGGGTGACCTTCAAGTACGATAGGCGAAAAAAGTAGTGAAAGGGAAGATTTCACAGAAAATAAAAAACTTACGTTTGAAGTAATCGTAAGAAAGCAAAACGTCGAAGTCTGCAAAGTCTGAAATTAATGTGAAGTATTTTGAAGTAGGGCGTAATAGGAAATCCATTCGTATTCCCAACGCTAAATTAATATTTCCATAAAAAGTACGAATGTTTTATATAGATGATTAACAAATGATAACACCACTCAAAATTAAAAACTTTTGATTTACATGAAGGAACTCTATTTGTAATCCAGCACAACTGATGTTTGTAAGAGACTTGGGAACAACACAAAACATTGCAATACAATTAAACAAAGTAAAAATGAAATACTCTAACTTGAGAAATAATTTGTACTTAACTAGGAAGCAATATTCTCATTATCACTTCGTCCGTATACAAAATATGTTGTCCGTCATTTAAACTTAATATTCTTCTTCTTACTTTAGTCTCCTGACCCTGTGCGCGTTTTAACCTGCTCTATAAATGATTCCATCTGACTCGATCCTGAGGTGGGTGGGTGTTTTCATCCTGTCACACCCATCGTTCTCAACCATCTCTTCTCCCATTTCCCCTACCTCTTTTCTTATCCGGTCTCAAATCCGTTATTCTCATGGCGTTCTTACCAGCCTCCAATCTACACAAATAATACAACCATTGCATTCTTTGACTTTTAAGAAACCTAAATATATCTGCCCCGTGTATGAGACTTTCTAGTTCGTGAATTGTTCTTGTTCTGTAATGGCCATCATCCTGCAATGGTCCAAATATAGTTTTTCTGCGTTTCTAGTCCTAATAAACCATGTTTCAGAGCTATATGTTAGTAGAGAGCCTTATAATACTTTTGTGTGCTTTAAAACTGATGGCTTGGTTTAGTATACTCTTCTTCATGAGTGGACTTGAGGCCTCTCATAGTAAAATTCATTCCCTTTAAGCATTCTCACATTGACTTTGTGTATAACATCAATATACATATTCAGTTCAGCACTAAGATATCTAAACCCTATTAACTGCTCGAATACCGTTCCATTTGTCTCCTAGAAATCCTGTCATTGACTTCGGGAGCTTACCGTATGTTTAGTTTCATGACAAAATTTATACTTAATCTTTGCTGTTCTGTCATTGTTTTAAGTTCGCCGAGTGCTTGTGACGGTTTTTGACTTTTATGTGGTATTAAGGCAACATCATCCTCATATACATAAGTTTGTACTGTATTGATCGTACAATATTACGTAGTTAGAACATTTTCTTATGGAATCTTCTAACAACAACAAACAATACTGCTTATAGAGGGTCTCCCTGCCTTACTCCTGTCTTATACCTAATATTAAATGGCTCACTAAAACATGTACCACAACTCCCCTTCCTGCCACAGTTACAACAGTTATTTGGACCATTCTTTACCAACATCCTTAGTGTACCAAGTATTATGAGGCTTTCTATTAACTTTTTCCGTTGACTCTATCAAATGGTTGTTGGAAGTCCTCAAATAAATATTGAATGTCAAAATTAAATTCATTGAATTTTTGTTTTATGTGTAGTCATGTGTAACAGTGATCTATAGTAGATCTATTCTCTCAAAACCCACGCTGATATTCACCAGCTTTTTTTTTTGCATATATATTTACACGATTACGTATAACTCCAGATAGTATCTTCAGTGCTGTACTAAGAGAGGTTATTGGCTTAAAATTGCTACAGTTCAAGCAATCTCCATGTTTGTGTATGCGGTTAATTATTTCCAATTTCACTCATTTTGCATTTCTTCCTTTCTCCAGACGTCAACTAACAGTGTCAACTAGAGAGTTATGGATTCTATTGTATAACGCGTTTACGCGTTTCCTACATTTTTCAGTCCGCAGTAATCCGTCGTACCACGATGCTCATTAAACTTATTAGTAACTCATAAATTAATTTATTTATCACAACATAAGAGAAAATTCAGCAAGGACGTAAGAAAACAAAGCTATAATTGAATAAAACTGTGCTGTAAATTTTGGCCATTCTTGAAGAGTATGTAAACGGCAGATTTTGTTTATTTTCGTGTTTGCGTGTGTGGACGTTTCTATGCGAAGTTAATCTTATTATTCATAACGTATGCGCGAGTGGTAAATTAATTGCATGTAGACAGTTAAGGTGGACCTTTAAGAAACAAAGGAAATAGGAAAAATATAGGCATACACAGACAGCAAACAGCAACAAGTGAGAGTGCGTGCGAGAGAGAGAGAGATAGAGAGAGAGAGAGAGAGAGAGAGAGAGAGAGAGAGAGAAAGAGAGAGAGAAGGAGAGAAAGGGTGAAAGAGGAGAGAGGCAGCGATAAACAATGGAAGAACATGGAGAACATCAGACGGAGAAGTCGTCTCATACGGTTACACAGAAAAAAAGGATCACATGTGAAGCGTTGGTTATGTTGTAATTTATAGCATAACACAAACAACTGGAAAATGTAAATCACATTACAGATGGAAACCTGCATGACGCATGTTAGTAGTTAAAAGAGGTATTTTACAAAGTCTACATACTAAGTTGTAAGTGATATTTCTGAAGCAAAATGAATTAGGCCTATTAGGTTCACAATTTAGGGTAATTGTCATGTTCTATGTCAGAAGTCTTCTTGGCCTAGTGGCTAACTTTGGTGTCTCTCTTGTGTCATGTTTACACTTTACCGTGAAACCGTATGTCTGAATCCGTATATATGACGTATCCATGTATCTGATGCAGAGTGTTGCCTTAACTGTTCAAATACATAATGAGTACGTAATCTGAGTTTTTAAGGAAGAGTTTTTAGTAGAGTGCATAGAGTGTAAATAGGGGATCAAATAATCAGCATGTTCATGTTTTCAGGAGATACCAAATATTAACCATATTCTAACTCTAAGATGTCTCTACTTTTTCTCATCGAAATTACTAGTTGGAAATGTGGTCGTGATGATGGCTTGTGTACTGTTTCAAGCTTTTATGTATTAGATTTCAGTGACCAGCACATAAAATTGCTTCCCCGAAAACTGGAATATAGATTCGAAGTATGTTGTTGGGATTTTTTTCTTGTATTACCCTTAAATTACTAGTTTCTGTACTGGCCTTTTCATACAACGTACTCTGCAGGAGTTTGAAATCGAATGAGACTGACTTGTTTATTAATCTTCTAGTCCGTTAGAATAGAGACAGCGGTACAGTGAGAAATTAGTAGTACATTTAACATTCTCTTCCTTTTCTGAGACATTGATATTTTGTAGTCCTTCTGTTTTATTACCCAAGATTTAGAGTCGTGTATCTATGCAGTGTAGCAAATAATTTATATAATATACCATTATAATGCAGTTTAATTATTAGTAGAGTTTTACGACTTGTCAAAACACTTTCTGGAGCCCGTTTTTCCACATTATTATTATTATTTCTGCCACTTGTATTAACTCACACCATTGTTTTATCTCAGTTTCATATGTGCCTTTGCTGATTAAGATGATTCAGATACACGCATTGTCAAACCACTTAAAACGTTCGATTCGTCTTCTCTCTTGTCTGCTGTTCGGCAATCTGTTTATAGTTACGATTTTAGTTTTAGATGATCTGAACTGGTTGCTTTATGTTTCAACCAATCATAGTACAGCACGACTAGCTGTATAGCTAACTGTACAAAATTAGATAATACTGTCAACAAAACTGCCTTCACTGAGACGTATACCGTCCTCCATGGATGGGTTCTTGTTTTTGTGCTCTGTGTTTATACTAAGAGGACGTAATTATAGTTTTGCGTAATTGCATTGAGGCAACGCGTGAGATGATCTACAACGCATTGAAACAATATGAAATTCCTTTACCAGGATTTGGTTTACTTTCAACTGGACTGGCTGCGTTATCATACAGACTAATTATGAGATATGTCGAGTGATCTGGAACAAACATTTTCTTACGGAACCTAATAGCACTGCTCATAATAGATTATATTAAACTTAGAGTCATAACTAACATATTTTTATAGGCAAACTTTTTATGTGCAATTTTATAATTACATAAATTATTTTCTAATTTGTGTGTGTGTGTGTGTGTATGTGTGTGTGTTTTGAGCGGAAGAAAGTCGGTATCGGCAAAGTTGGTATGAAATGTGAATTATATTTTAATACAAATATTCAAATCAGTACACTAAACTTAACGTTTTAAAACTGTATACATAATTTTCTGAAAATAAAATTTTTTTTTCTGCAGGAGAAATAAAACAAAAAATAAAATAAAGAATATGGTCTCTTCTCTGCCAATGCAGTCCAGACAAACTGCTGACTTCACAAAACCCACTGTAAAATTGCATCTACCTGAAATGATTATCAGTTATATTAGATATTAATACGAGCACTATGAAGGAAGATTATTGTAGGCCTACATTTAATTTCGCCTAGACACACCTTGTCGAACAAGTACCACTGCTGGGAATGACCGTACAAAGTCCGATTAGTAACCGAAATATGTCGAAAAGCGACGAACGAAATCTGCTAATTTGTTTTCAGCGGACTTGAATGGACTCAAGTAAAGCTTACACGAGACTAAGGCCAAAAGTATCAAGTCGCTGTTATTAGTGTTGTTGATATTTTGTACGATGTTATATTTATCGTTCCAAGCAACAGGACGTTCAAGACCTGATGATGTCAGAGATGACGAAAAGCTTTGTCTGAACAAAAAATTGTAGCAGTTTAGCAACTTTATAAAAGAAATAGTAAGGATGGCTGCTAATTCAAATAATACGAAGAATAAAACAGGATGTTGGTTCGCCATCTAATAAACGTGACAAAAGATTAACATTAATAACAACTTTTATAATTTGAAGTAGTTGTAAGGAATATAAGCAATATTCGTCAATACTTTTAAATAAGTGTTTTTAATTTTTATTTTCTATGTCCATCATAAATTACCTACGAGTTTTATTCGCAGTATTAAGATTTCAGTGCTATTCTGTCGTGATATTCTTGGCCGGCAGCAAATAAAGTTACAGAAGGATAAAGTAACTCTGTAAAATACCAGAGGATTATCTGTATTTGGATGATCTCGGACCCAC
Organism: Magicicada septendecula; assembly: GCA_034769895.1. Classification (NCBI taxonomy): domain Eukaryota; kingdom Metazoa; phylum Arthropoda; class Insecta; order Hemiptera; family Cicadidae; genus Magicicada; species Magicicada septendecula. The sequence continues at coordinate 259,076,859 of CM068371.1, read as the reverse complement.
CAAGAGGGCCCTAGATCTGGAAAAACCAAGAAGACGACCAAGAGCAGCGTTCTTCAAAGACATGGAAAAGGAGAGATGAACTTCCTACCGTGCTGCGATTTAAAAAGGACACTGATGGAGAGAGACGTGGCTAACTCGACAAAGATTTGGAGTGCTGAGTATAGGAATTTTGGTCGGACGTGGCGGCTCGATGCGCGAACAGTGTTAAGGAGCAGTATAGAGTTGACGACTGCGCATGTATTCGTTAGCCGCCATGTCTCAGCGAATCACTTGTACTTAGGCTCTAGTCTCGAGAGTGTCTTAAACTACAATAACGTAAGACGTGTGCATTAAGTTATCGATGACATACCATGGCATAAGTTAATCGATAAAAGTGAGTATAGTAACTACTAAATTTTGAGACATGAATCTGATCGTACGTGCGCAGTGAGCATTGGGTTTACCGCAAGTACAATTCTCTGGAAACCTCAAGTAGCTGTTAGCTTTTAACTTGTAGTATCAATTCTACTTCCTTTCTCTAACTGCTCCAACTATCTAAGTGGCATATGTTTGATTGTAGACATTAATCATTAACATTAATCAGCACGTAGAAACATTTTGCCTTAAAACAATAAGAAGTTATATCCAAAGACAGCCTCCTTATATATTATCTCAAACATAATATATTTTACTCATAATGTCAGTACTTCAATCAATGATGAAATAACCAAGAAGAAAGGGAAAATTAACACTTACATCACGGTACATTTAGTGTTGTGATACTAGACAGGATCTATTAAATTATAAAACATTATGTATTAGATATATTACAAAATACTATAAACATTATATGATTATAATTTCTACACTATTATATATTAGACATTAGATAATATTTCCAGCTAAAGTGTACATTTACAGCATAGGTGTAGATTTGTGTTTTTACTTTCAATACAAGAAATTAGGTGTAATATAAACAACAATATTTATTTTTTTGTTCGGCACACATGCTTTGGCTCAAATTATCAACTCAACTGTTTTCCAGAGATTCCTAGTGTTTAATGTATAATACCAGAAACACACACACACACATATAAAATACGTGGACATACAGCGAGGACAATAAGTTACTTGACAAAAATCAAAAATTGTATACTTGTATGTTATAACCCATGCAATGTCAAGTGACGTATGGTCTACTCCGTATGGTAATAGGATAATATATATACCAATTTTAATTTTTTTATTAAATTATTTTCTTTAACGTTGCTTAGCGTGAAGCGACGGAGACGGAGACGGACAGGGCGCAGTGTGCATTATCCGCAGCGTTGGTGCAACGAATCGACATTCTGGAGACGTTTGCAGTAATTTAATGACGTACTCTCCCGGGCCCAGTAACTTAACACCGTAACTAATTTCGGCCCGCCCACTCTCCTGAATAACGTATTGTCGTTAATCACTGGTCCTCCGTCTAGTTTCTACATTCGTATCGCTTGCCTGCCTTTTTCAGTTGGTATCTAACAACGCATTATCATTTCCTAAATTTAAATAAAGAAAAACATATTATTTGTATGCAGTTGTTACAAGATGGTGTTATATTAAATTTTATGACAGCAAATGAACACGTATACTAGAGAATTTGTATACGTGATTTGTGTAATAAGCAAATATGTTGAGGTATATGCATGAAAATATAATTTATTATACACTACGTTACAAATATCTCACAAGTTTCGCGAGAACATCCCAATCTCCGCGCCCTTTGATGTAAACAAATACATTTCTTCTGTTAGCTGATTTATCTGTATTGTTTCCACAAATCCTGAATTTTTAAATATTCTTTGGCCATTCCCTAATTTGTTACTCTACATTTCTCCACACTTCTAAGACAGTCTGTTCGACTTAACTCTTCGCAAGTGCCTGTACCAAAATAACTACTTGTCAGTTATATTCGTTAACTAATCCATAATTTCATTTATTCAAGAAAACAAAAGATTCAGCGTCTACATCTACAAGTATACAAACACGTAATATTGTAGGTACTTCTAGAACCCAACACACAGGTGTTGTTCTCTCATTACAGTTTGACTTGCGCTCAGTGTTTAGCTGAATCTTACCTTCTTCTTGTTTCGGGTAGTAAAACTGCATTTACAGATTATATTCGGAAGAATAACAGTGAGCATAGAATTCTCTGTGAATGTTGGCAAACACTAAGGTTGGGAGACGTTTGGTTCTTTCGTAAAAATAAGAAGTAACTGGTCCCCCAATTAAATCATCTCGCCAGCTTACATAAAAGTATTGTATTTTTTACCGCTTTTCAAAAAATATTCCAAAGTTTACAAATATATCTCACGATATTCATCATTTTTTAAACGCAGCAATTAGATGTACTTAGCCTGATTAAATGGATTTAATATTAGAGGAAAATTGTATGTAAATTTCATTATAATATTTAACAGAACATAAATTTATCAGATATTTGAGTTCTCTAGTCAATTTCATTAATTTATTGCAGGTAACCATTTGAAGATGCCTGTAGGAAAGCGAGTAACAGGAAAGCTGCTGTATGCGTAGTACATAAACTTAAACGGAATTTCGTCACTCACTATATGTTGGAGACAGCAGAGTATCCAAAAGAGTGCTATTCCAAAAGGGAATATCTATTAAGGCGAGAGGGGTAAGCCTGTTAAACATCGGTTACAAGTTACACGCTAAGATATTAACAACGCAAATACAGGTAACTGCAGAAACTATCCTGGCAGAGGAACAAAATGGTTTTCGCAAATGTCGCTTAGATCCTATATTTTCATTACAGAAAATAATTTAAAAGCATTGAGAATATAACCAAGAGGCCTATATGTTATTTACTGACTACACAAAAGCCGTTGTCAGACTTACTAGACACGAGTTGTAGGCAGTAGTTACGGGAAGTATTTCCAGAGCAGATAATAGAAGTTATTAAAAACTTACTTACGAATACAGCTATCTGTAATTGCTGGTAACCTGACCGGTAATTTCTGGTAATGACGATATTGCTAAACGGATTCAAGTAAATCAAGGATTTCAAGTGAGGCAGAGTTATGGTTTGCCCTACATCTTGTTCAACTTGTACTTTGACGATATTACCAAACTCTGGAAAACCAGAGTATATGGAGAAACTATGCTCCACGGGAAGATATCGGTTAATACATTCTTATTTGTAATGGTCATGTGGTACGCGTATCTAGTAAAGATGAGCTGCACACAGCTGTACAGATGTGAAATTCGATAGTCCAAAGCTAAGATATTAACATTTTGCAGGACATACCCTATTCGATACAAGATTTGTTTAGAAAGGATTTGCCTGAATAGTAAATCACTTCAGATAACAGGTTGCGATATTACTTTTGGGTTGATTGGGACATTGCAATAAGGTGACTGCATTATCTAAAATGTTTAGTACGATAAGGAGGATCCTAGAAAGGCATTGTAGAAAGTAAACACGACTTAAATTTTGTAAGATGACGGCGATACCATGGTAATTATATGGATGCAATACATGGATGATTAGGCAGAGTGATGAAACAAAAGTTTGTGCTGAAATGAAGTTCTCCAAACTGTTAAGGGTTGGACTAAACGACATCAGCTTAGGGAAGATGTTGTTCGGAAGGAACTCCGTATTTTTGCATTTTCTTCTTAGTAGGTAGAGTTTATGCTTCTCGTAAGCGATAGCGTGATCGTCTGTTAAGAATTGGAGACGGCAGGTTGCGGAAATCTAGCTTTCCAATATACTACTTTTGCAGGACTCAGTGTCGGGATCTAGGAGGCAGGCCGGAACAGGTTGCGAGGCCTACTCCATGAAATTAACGACAACGAAAAGTAAAATATACAATTACTCCGACTGAAATGAAAATGCATTTAACAGCACATGTTCAAGGGAAGCGTACATCTCAGTGTTATAAAATATTAAAAATCAAATTTTTTTAAAATATTTTAAGAGAAGCATAATATATGGCAAATGAATTGCTTTTGAGTTTTAACGTTTAGGTGAGCAGATTCTAACATTGAATAACAGCTAATTAAAAAAAAAACTTATTTCACTGACTTATTTCTGTATTATTTTATAATAATCTTTCAAGTCATCAGTTTATCTATTCTCACTGTAAGAATGTCGTTTTTATTTTCAGTTAAATCGCTAAAATAAATCACCCTTAAAACCATTAATAAATTTGTTCAGATACTCTCTCGTCCATTCTTGTTTCACAGTAAGCGTTTAATGTATTTAAAATTTTTCCAAACAGCTACCAGCATATATTTTAAATTGGGCCTTTACAAAATTTGTTTACTCTTGGTTTCTGACTATTTTATTCAAAACATTTTTGTGTTGACAATTTATAACGTAAAATTGTTAACCTACGGAGACTGTAGGTTATCTTTTTCGACCAAATTGCAGTTGCACTGATTCATGAGTATTTTCTTTCGACATGGAGAAAACAAGCACGTCGTCTGTTTTTAACTTTTATCGTAATTATTAGAAATGACTCTATTAGAACTAAGTAAGATACATGACACTTCTTTACACAGGCAAACACAAAAGGCGTGTAAAGTGCAACAACCTGCTGCAATAGATGTAGAGTTTTGAGACTTTGTAATTTTGCCATACACGAAGAAATTAAGAAGTTGTTGGTTTTTACAGCTTCACTCTTATGTAACTAATTTTATAGAACTTAAGTCAAAAATTACGTCAAGAACATATTAAAATTACACTTTTATTTGCGTTTGAATTGTTTTTTGCTTAAAATTTATTTATACAATACGTTGGATTTGTTGAAATGATGAAACCAGTTCTTAGATTGACTTCTAAGCAAAAAATTGTTTATAATGAGGTCAGAATTTATTAAGCGTGAGTACTTAAAACTTTCTAAAAGTGTGCTAGAAACTATGCTATATAGTAAATGAGAAAGGAAAATACCAAGAAAGCGATAAAGAATCGTTAGACAAAGTTGCCAATAAAACCAGGAAAATTAAAACAGAATTAAGATCAGATCCGGATATGGACCTAGAAACAAATGCTTTCCGTTGGGATAGGACGATACAGAAAAGAAGAAGAAGATCAAGTAATCTATGCCTACTACGCCAAGGGAATAAATACCATTAACTCAATTTTTCCAGCTCAAGAAGGAACAAGTTTAAGGTGCCACATGTACGAGGTAAGAGATCAGTAAGTAAAACAAGTAAATGTATTATTTTTAAGAATTTTACACATACGTGTACCGACAGTAATTTTTCCAGACACGTTTTCGGATTATTCAAAGAAATACAGATAAATAAGTCGCCTCCACATGTAAATTAATAATCAGTTTACATATAATATGTGTAAAGGCACATATATTTTATTATATATAGGCAAAAATCATAAGGAAAGCAAAATATAAAACTCTCGCCGGAGTTAAATCAAGATCAGTACGCCTTGAAAAGGTTCCGGGATTACGGAATGAAACGTCGGGATTATAAACATCACATACACGGATGTACCCAAAAACCTACTACAACATGAATATATATATATATATATTCATGTATGTGTTATAGATGCATATAATATACGTAAATGAGAAGCGAGAATTTAACTGTATTTGGTTACCGTAGCACAAAGCTACTGAAAACACGTGTTTTCTCACACTAAGCTTATGTTTTTCACACAAGTAATTCGCAGAAGTCCGTAGTTTCACGTTATTGTTTTTTTGGTTTTTAATAAGAAATGTATTTATTCTTTTAGTATTTCTTGTGGGCTGTTCAGTATGTAACGTACTAGTAACAAATGCATTTGTTTAATTATATTTGTAAGGGTTAGTGTTACTACTGATTCTGTGTTTCCACTAGATAAAGTGACAGCTAAAACAAAGCATGTAGCAGAATTTACATTAAAAACGCTTGAAATTCCATGCGACTGCTGACAACAAAGTATGTGTAAGAACTCCAAACGCTTGACAACCCAGGATTTTTCCCGATTCGGTTATCTGCATCCACTGTCTGTTTTTCATTCAAATGTAATTGTTACGAAAAATGTTCCTGTGTGATAGTACTCAATGACGAAATCTGAAATGGTGAAATCATATTAAACCTAACTAAGTTCTTTGGAAACGTTAACACAGTGAACGAACAAAACCGTGCAGTAACAGAACGTTCGAATAAATGCGTTCAGTTTTTTTTTCTGGGTTTCATTAATTCTACAAGTATAGGGTATTAGTACATGTACTGTACAAGTGTAGGCAATAGCACTCGGAATTCTTTGTTGCTTATTTGGTTATGTATAATGAAATTAAAATTCCCAGAAACGTTAGAGGCGACATTTAAAAATATGAAATCGATCACAGTGTGATACAGTAATACTAAATACTAATTAATAAATACGATATAATTTCTAGTGTATCTATAAAACCGCTGTGGAAAGTGTAGCAACTTTTTGACCAGAATAAATGGGATATGGATAATAGAAATATCCAAAAATAAAAGCAACAGAGAAGATGCCGAAGAAAAAAAGACAAGATAGATTACGTAACGATGCCGTAACAGATGATTTGAGAATTCATTCTGATATTGTAGACGCTATAGAGGCCTAACGATTGTGTTGATGTGGCCGGATCAAAGGAGGAAAAGGGAAGGCCAAAAAGTCCATAGCGGGACGGAGTTAATGCTGCGATGACGGATAAGGATTGGAAAGATAATTTTAGGACGGGGAGACTAGGATGCAAGAAGAGGTGACAGCTGTAGATAATTATACTGTATTTTGTTTAATATACCTTCTGAATTGAAAGTTCAAGTGGCGGAAATACGGTGTTGCCAAGTTGTGCTGTTCAACCATGTGGTCCACAGCTGAAAGCTTGCAGCTGACCGTTGTTTACCAACAGAAATTTTAAACGTTTGATGGAGTTGAAGTATTTGTTGCCCCCACTTTAAACATCTTCAATTTGCGGTCTCATTAATTTCGTAATCTAATAGGCTAAGTGAACTGGGCATGCAGCATTTTAAATACTTCGTCTTTGCATAGCTTTCAGATATATATAAGCAGATATATATAAGTAATGTATAAGCAATAAGGAATAAGATCCAGCGGTAAGCTGCAATTAATACAGCCAATCGCCGAGTACGTCATGATAGATATTCTTCATCGGAATTTAATACCGGTTTTCTTGTTTTACGTTAAAACGTGTTTTCCGTTAAGTACATCTGTACAAAGTTAATAACAAGTTACTACGGGTGTAGTTAATTCGCTTCATAACGACGGAGCGGGAGCAATTCCGATATAGGGTGTGTTAATAAGGAGTCGTTCGGCGTAAATGGGAAACTAAGACTACACGTTAATCAACCGGCCTGTAGTACATTTTTAGTATTTCCGACACGTGTAATGTTGATAGCGTTCGCGTTAAGTAAGACTGTGCGACTGGAGTTTGCTGCAGGGTAGGGCGTTGTAATGACTTCACCCCACGCCCACAACCCTATCGCACACATATTACACGATACTCTCCATTGTCGTTTTTCGCTAACGACACTTTTAAGCGACAAAGGACGAACTTAAGCAATTTACATCACTAAATACACCATCGGCTCCTGTTTACATTTAATAACAACGCTTGACACACTAACGTAGTATTGTAATGATTCTGTTACATTATCCGGAATAGTAATTATGCGGAAATGACTACAATATGCTGAATTTATTTGATTTGTTTGAGGTACAGTAAAATCTGCAGAGAAAGAAATGTTCTATAAAATTTTATTATACTTTTGCACAAAAGCTTTATAATGTTCGTGGGAGAAAATGTATTTTACCTTCTAATATTACACCGTATAAAGTTCAACGCAGTCCCATACCGTACATTATTATTTAGGTCACCTATTTTGGATACCACTTCGCCATGTAAACATAATTAATATAAACATTTTATAATTAATATACAATACGAATAGTAACTATAGTCTCTTGTGTATAATGTTAAATGTTAAATGTTAAACTACAATAATATTAGTAGCGTACGTGTACAACGAAGGAACACAGCCTTAGTTTGCAGAGTTACAAAATGGAACCACTTAACGAAAACAATTGAGTTTTAACAGAATTAAAAGCTCTTTTGTTTTTTAACGGATTTTTAATATATCTGAAGTTAATCTGCAAGAATTATAAAAGACAGAACTGACCTACTTTGTATCCTGTTCATCCATTATTGTAAATCAGCATAAAACAACTTCTGCAAGGCAGCGTATAAAATATCAGCACATACTTTAATTTGGACAAGTGACAGCAGTGACGTTACATACGAGAAGACGTCGACAACACGTCTTCGAGACTGTAGCTAAAAAATCATTTGCGACGGATAACGGTTGTTTTGATTCCCGACGTGAACGATTAAAGCTATGCAGTAAACGAACAGGAGAGGGATTTACAGCAATAATGTTCCAGTCAAGATTTTGAAAGTATGGTATCTAAAAAATCTTTGTAGCATATATGTGCTACAATAAGTTTTCAAAAATTTTACTGTAAAAAGTATATAGATTAGAAAAAAGAAATAAAATCCTTTTATTTGTTCGGCACGCCATCTTTTGTAAAGATACAAATTATCTATCTTGGTCTACTCTAGTTCTGCCCAATTGCATAACTCGACAGCTTGAAAGCGACAGTGGGACTAAATTCGGAGTGGAAGGTCCCTCTGCTACCGGTCAACCCTCCACAGTGCGGCAGAAGCGTTCGCGAGCAAACGAAGCCCCGTGACCCTCGGCCTAAAGCGGGGTTCTAACTCGAGTCGTGTCCGACACACACGCGGCGCCGGCCTGAGGGCTGGTTCTTGCTGGAGGAAGCTGCGCTTGACCCGCGCACTTAACAAGGCCGATTTCGGGGAAGTCCACGGGCCGGCGCTGCGCGCCGGTAAAATCTTCTTGGATTATAATCGCTAATGATACAATGGATATATTGGCTTGATTCTTGTCTAGAGTATAAAGCATAACTTTTATTCCTAAATAAGGTATGTAATTAAATTTTTCTTGTTTGAACACAACTCGTCATTAATCATTGGCTAAAAGAAGATTAAATCAACACACGCTCAGGAAAAGTAATCCACTGAACGGACAATAATTTTAGTCGTTCAATTAAAAACACCTCAAGGGGCAGGGATCTGTGAAACCGGCCAACGATACAGGCAGACTGAATGGCGTGTTTCACCAATTCGTTGCCTGCGGAACGTTAAGGAAAGCGTAGCAAATCGAGCCATACTGGTGCCGCGTTTACTGTCTGCAAAGACGAATTACGCCTTCAGGCCTGCGAAACTAACCAAGTATACACAAATCTTAACAGTGTGACGGATTGGCTGAGTGAATTAATTTAACAGTAAGTTACGAAATGCAGTACAGCACTTAATGTTGATTGCGATGTTCCAGTTGTGGCGCAATCTAACCGTGGACCAAATGTAACCGTAGAAGCCATTAAATCTATAAACAACATGCAAACATAATTGTTAGTCAATTCAAATAAAAATATGAATCAATAAGCCTTGTACATGATGTACATATTTATATACGTAGGCCTACATAGGTTAGTGACTTGAAAATATTATTTTTAAAAATTCAATTAATTCCTGTTTAATGATTAAAGCAGGGACGAATTAAACCAAACGAATTAACCGAACTGACCTGACATAAAATTATTTTTTATATGAACGCATAAAAAGCAGCCGAAAAACTGTTAACTCTCTACACCAAAATCCCTAAACTAACATTAGGTATATTAACTTTACACATCTAAAGAAATGAAATTTTGAAAACCCGTGCAGCACAGGAGATGTGTAATTTCGTTCTTTCGAATTGTTATAATTCGTTCGTAATTTCGAAAGGTCATGTAATCTAGCTTTTATAAATGTTACACGATAGAGGATAGTAAGTGACAGACACAACACATTTAAAATTGTGAATGATGACTCTGAAATGCAAAACGTTCAAGTATACTTGAAGCTTCAGTTACAATTGGATAGTAAATGGAATTTCCTACACAAATGAAATCAACTGAAGAATAACTAAACACACACGTAGTAAAAAGGAAACAAAATGTAAGCTTTAGCAAAGCGGAGAAAATTGTTTACCTGGACTGTGTAATGAGCACCAGGAATACGAACCTATAAAAACTGCAAGTATGAAAATTTGGACACAACAGTAGAGGATGACAAAGAGAATACGCTGTCATGGAGACAAACGTGAAGTGTTTACAGAAATGACGTGTGTAAGTAATCAGTGATCAAAAATTACTCACGTTTAATTATTTTACAACAAATTAAAATAGAAAAATATTATTAATTTTATTAATATAATTATCCTTTATTTCCTTAATGAACCAGAAAACTGAGAAAAATTGTAAGGAAATTACAAGAATTTATGGAAATATAGCAATTGAAGCAGTAATAAATTGAAGCAAGTCAGCATATTTATACAACACACTGACATTTATTTTAACTCCTCAGTGCAATTTACACGTGTATTTCTGACTGTATGCTCTCTACCACTTTCCCTTTAGTAGAACGTGTCTTTTAGTACACTGAAGAGTAAAAAGTAAAAATCGTACTTACGATACAGGCTTATGAAATTGAAAAGTTATGAAATTGAAGTTGACAAGTAGTGTTTATTAAACACTATTATTTGTAACTTACCGGTCATTTATTTTATTTGTTCAGGTAATTTTCTAGAACAATGAAATAAACAAAATGATTAAAACAAAACCCCGAAAGTAACAGTAATATACGAAATATTTTATTTTACGGACTAAATCGACCGGGCCTCGTCCGTGAAGTCAACAGTACCTAATAAAATGGAGGCAAACAGTTTTCTGTTAGATATTTGCTGCCACACGCTATTTTTGATTTATTAAATAAACTTGGACTTAACTTGGACTCAACCTACAAATTCACTATATCTAACTGATGTAAAACAAAAGCGTTAGTTGTTAGTAACGTATAACACAAAATTTGTAGAAATTGAGAAGCTTCCAAGTAGGCCTACACCTCGTCCTAATAAAACAGATTCTATCAGTTCTATCCAGTGTAACTGTAGCAAATAATTCTTGTAAGTTTGTATTATGAATATACTCGACAGGATTACCCAGTATCGGCTGAATTGGTGGGAGCAGCTTTGCCGAATGGATGACTGCCGCATCCCCAAACAACTATGGAACTATAAACCGACGGGACGGAGAGGTGTGGGACGTCCGAGGAAGCGCTGGAGTGACCAGCTGTAATATTTGCCTATTTGAGATCGGAAAAAACCATTCTTGGTTTAAACTTTGAGGATGACGATGATGATGATGAAGAAGTTTGCATTTATTTTCATGTAAACCAAATATTTACCACAAGTTTGGTCACTATGGCGGATTCTTCTTTTCAACGGATGTCACGGTAATCAGTTTCGATTCTAGTTACTCTACAAAAGATAATTCATGGAAATGCAATGTGTCATTAAAAAACATAGATGCCGTCAATCTTATAATACTTTTATGTTTGAAATAAAGAAAAGGCGTTGTTAGTTAAATTTTTTATATTATTTCTGGGATCTGTGTTACTTTTGTTGTATACCGTGACGTGTGATAATTATAATAAAAATAACGTAATGATTATTATAGCCTATAAGATATAATAATATTACATTAATTATATTATGCTATATTAATTGCGTTATATTAATGTTAATCTATTTAATTATTATGTTAATAGTTATATCCTTAAATTTGTAGTGACCGTGAATCAATGAATTTTTTAGTGGATGGTTAGTGAGGATCGGTCAAAAATAACACAAATTTTAACTATTTTGAGTCGACGTTTCGACAACATTTATTGCCATCTTCAGGACAATTGTTGCTGACGCCAAACACACAACTGTGATTGTTTGGCGTCACAGTTGTGTGTTTGGCGTCAGCAACAATTGTCCTGAAGATGACAATAAATATTGTCGAAACGTCGACGCAAAATAGTTAAAATTTATGTTATTTTTGACCGATCCTCACTAACCATCCACTAAAAAAGTTAATAGTTATACTAAAATGGTTATATTAATTATAATCATTAGGCCTATTATATTAAAAATATTAATATGCAATTGTCGTCGATTGTTATTTAATCTTATTAATTTTATTTTCGAAAGTAAATTTTACACAGATACCAAAGGCTTTTAAAGTGCTTGGATTTAAATTATAATGCATTGCAACCTAATGTTGCAGTATTTGATAACTAACCGTTTAATAAGTGTATTTTCTGAATGTGTATTTTCATTAATAAGTAAACATTTTGAAGTTTATGTAATTAGTTCATTAAATATCAAAATTCTTTCAGAGATACAATTCGTGATTCGTGATTCGTGATCCGTGATTCGTGTTGTGTCTCGAATATTGGAAACTAAGGAACTAAATCTGACTAAGCTCTGAACATTAAATCATGCACAAACAGACATTGTTTACTTATTCAAACAGAGAACATAGGTTTTCCTCTATATGAATCAACATTTAAGTTACGTAAAAGCAATAATGCGTTGTTAAACTTACATTTTTTTTTAACATCCTGTTGTATGTTGAAAAAGTAAACAACTATGATAGTTGCGAATGCTCAAGACCTGCAATTAAGATTTTTGGCAGAACCTTTATTCAGCCCTTATCACTTAATCACTACTAATATTACAGACGTATATAAATAATTGAATGTAATCACCCTGTACACTGTGTGTGAACATCATTGTGCAAAATAAATACACCCTTCATTTAAAAAAGTTCCCTGAGTTTGGGATCTTGCAATTACTGTGCGTACTTCTGCAGAGATATATTTCGGATAATAATTTGTATTAATTACAAACAAATTACGACTTGTTTTTGACATTTTCGACATCTTAAACAATGTTATAAGAATGTTTAAAAAAAATGTATATTGTAATTTCTTAATCTTCTGTTTGTTATACACTTGTCTTTTAAAAACGTAATTTTACTATTTTGCAAAGTTTTATAAACTATATGACGTTTATAGTAATCTCACTGTATAACTGAGGGAAAACCATTTTTTTAAACACATTTTTTCTAATTTAAAATCATTAAGAAACAAAAAATATTAAATTAAGCTATCGAAAAAAGCAAAAATTACAGTTTGAATATTACAGTTATTAACATTTGTATAAAATTGTTATCAATTTATAATATTCAAAGTCGGGATTCTTCCTTTTCAGTCCTCAGGTATATGTGTTGAATAGGTGAAATTTCTGAAAATTTACTTTCCGACTTTACTGTATCTAAATAAAAACCAAACGGTTAATTATAAGTTTATTCATATATTATCTAGAATAAAATATAAAAACACTGTGTATTTAATGAACCGTGTAACAAAGAGCACGAAAACGTGGAGTCTGCTTGAGGTGTTGTACAAACAGGTCTCTCAATATTACGAGTACATTTCTCCTCGGAGAGCCGTTACCGGAATAGCTACAGCTAGTCGGCACCTGACGTGCTAACGCGTCGTTCAGTTTCTCAAACGTTAGTCGTCCGTCGCTTGTTTCCACTCACATACATGCCGTATTTTCATGTTCGTAATTTACAGCCTACATTGTACTAACGTAGTAATACAGAAATGAAGGAGCGTCAAGACACCAATTTGTTCAGCGGCTTCTCTATGATGTAAAGCTAGCCTCATTAACCATTTACGTCTCTAAACTAATCACCTGAAGATTATACAATTGCACGTACTTAAAATTATTTATACACCTATTTATACGTTCACTGACAGGCTTGGATAGAGAGCGTGTAATTTTGTGAGGAATTAAAATGGTTAGTTAAAATTAATCCTTATTCGGTACTTGAAATCCGTGATACTAAGATACAGTTAATGAGAGTTAGCAGGCTAAAAAGTTAATAGTCCAACCATAAGGTAAGCAAGTTCAATCATTATTAATCGTTAATCGTTATGTCATATCGTTTCTGTAACTGTAGATACGAATACGTTTGGGTGAACGTAAATTAGTTAGACAAATATACGTGTACCTGCTGGACAACGGTCGATCTGTTAATATGATTCAATTGTCACTTAACAAAAGTATACGACACACAATTAATAGCATTTCAACCCAACAACTTTTACCGTTTAAAATAACAATATTTTTAAAGAATTTAGCTAACAAAAATTACTACATATGTTTTAGGACCAAATACTTGGCTAATACGAGATATAGACATTAATGTTCGAGTCCTGTAACTGGTGCGAGTTGCAGCACATCTGTCGGTAAACATCGCAACGCACCGTGCAGACGTATAAATACAATTTTAAATAATACAACAAATTTAAGAACACAGATAAGGGGAATTCGATTTACTGATATCTTGTAGCAATGGTAGGAATTGCAGGATACGTTGTAATACATTAGGCGCATGCGATGATAATGGGCAAAGAAGCACGTTTGAATAAACCAAAAGTTGTTTCAATAAACTAAAAGCTACACCTATGTCGTAGACGGAAATTGATATCGATAAATGTATGAAAACGTAATTGGTATCTTAGGCCGGAGTCAACTCTGTCGATATTCGTTTGACAATTCTCCGGGCTATTAGGCCGTGGTCCACTACTCCCGTATAAAACAGACGATTCGGCTCCACCGCTGGAGGCCATCTTCAGTGTAATGGCTTGAGTAACAACTGGTGCGTTCTTCACCAGTTTTTCACAGTACTGTGGCAGGAGAAGAACGACGGTGAGGCCGAAACTTTTGTTTTATGCGGTTAAGTAACGCACGACATCCTCGTTGGTGTTGACTCGTTTCATCCTCTGAAGATGGCAGCCAGTGGTGCTGCTGAAACATCTGGTTTATCGAAAACCTTGGACCACGACCAAAGAGCCCGGCAGTTAGTTTTACTTCAAATGCAAATAAATATTTTTTTCTGTACTCTGTCTTATAAATATTTAAAATCAGTTGTGTTTACAAGTATAGTCTAAACATTGATACTGTCCTTACAGTATTATAATTCTTGGTTAACCTGAATTTATTCTTGTGTTTTTGTTTAGTAAGTGTCAACTCCGTCAGCTCTTTGAATTAACTCCATGTGCACATTAAAAAAATATTATTATTAAATCTGTCTGGGACGAGTACTTTTTAAGGTTAATCACAGAATTATCAGTTCAGCAGGAGTACGTTACAGTCCGAAGCGATACCCGGAGTTCGTGACGTTAAGGTGAACCATCGTTTGATAAATCCAATGCGGTATGGCGGGAGAATGGCGGCGGTCAATATAGAGATACTACACGGCGAGATTTACACTGGAATTCATTTGACCGTATCCTCCACGCTGTATGATAACTACCGCTTATCGAAACGGTATGAGGTACAAAACATGGACTGAAAATATAATAAATTTTCCTGTATAAGCGACGTAAAAATCTGCTAGTGCGTTATTGTAAATGTACCCTGTGTGTGTATGCGTATGCATGTGTGTGTGTATTGTGTTTGCGTTGTGTGAATGCGCGTATGAGGATGGAGAGTGGGAAAGAAAGGATAATAATTAAATTGTTTGTGCTTGATTAAAATGTTTATAGTAAAATACTTCTATCTGTAAGTATATATGTATAGGCTATATGTGTGTCACCACATCGCACGCACGCACGCGCGCGCGCGCGCGCACACACACACACACACATGCAATAATTTTTAATACTGTGTACTTAGTAATGAATTTATTTCTGCTTCAAATATTTGTATGATAGACGCTTCTTGCGTTAACGTACAATATGATTTCTTGGGGGGAATCGTTAGCATGTAAGCCTAAACATATTTTTTATATTACGAAACACAAATTAAAAAGATTTCAATTTTAGAATTATAAACGTTTTATAAAATATTTATTGTCAAGTTATACACACCAGCGCTCTCTCTCGCGCACGTATTATGTAATAATTTAAGTTATACTATATGACAATAAATTTTCAGTCGTATCTGTCTGTCTGTCTCTCTCATTCTCTCTCTCTTTTCATTAATTTCTTTTCATTTCTTGTAACGATAGTATTGCAGTTCACGTATTACACCTATACACAAACTATTTTCGAAGGTAATGTCTGGCTCGATAGTACGCAGAAACACATAATAACTCGTTCCCCACTTTAAAATATTCCGATAAATTTATAATTTATTTAAACTTGTAATATTTTACAAATATACAGTCTTACTTATTACTAATTGCTGCCAGTTAGTTAGGAATTTTTGTTTTTTAAAAACTATGAAGACTTAAGTAAACTGAATGACATAATGATATGCTGACGTACTAAATCACATACTGAATGAATGACTATCTATTCAGATTCGCTACGGATTATAAAAAAATGGAACTTAAATTTTTAAACCTGCTTATATTCAATTTGCTAACTTTTGCTGTTGGACTGTTATTGACTAAATAATACGGATTGCAGTAAAAGCTAACATGTCGAAATTCGGAGTAACTCATTGTCTACCAACCTTTAAGGTTTTATAGAAACTGGTTGAAAAATTTCATCGGAATGTTGATTTTTATATGGAAAAATTCCCCGTGAAACCCCGTTAAGAAATAAAATTTCTCAAAAAATTTTCTTATCATGCACCTACGACCTAGAGGAACTCTTGTACAACATTTCATGTTTGTATTTGTGGACCTTCTAGTTTCGGAGATCTGGTGATCAGTCAGTCAGTGGTATTTGAATTATATATTGGAATGACACATATTTCCTTATTTACCGAGGGCAGTATTTTGTAAATAATAAATATAGAGATGTTAGTAAATAAATATTCTCGTTGTTAGTAATGCTAATGGAAATACTGGAGATGGTAAGCTGTTTGAGTTTTGTAGTGCTGTGGTCACTGTTACAGTTGCACGTAGACTGATTAGATCTTGACCTTTAATACTCTTTAGGAGGACTGATAACGTCTAGAAAAGGTTTCTTACTTATTCGTAAAGTAGTGTATATAACTCCATTTTCTTCCCTTTTTCGCCTATGCAGAGCAATTTTTGTCTACATTTAACGAGTACCAAATTGTGATCTATATATTACCCTCTGCAGCCCCTCTGCAGCTTTCTATCTGTAAAATGTATGTTGCCTACCGTGCATCAATTATAACATGGTCACTGTGATTCTTGGTTACCCCGTCTGGAGATCGCCATCTTGATAATCTTTTTTGTAACCATGTGCTTTGCATAATGTCCTTGCTTATAGGAAAATTAATGATTCTTAATCCATTATCGTTACTACTCTGATGTAGACTCTCCTTTCCTTCTCTCCTTTCTTTACTGCCCCACCTTACCCATCTTTGCGTTCAAGTCTCCTAGTATAATCTTTAGACCATGTCTTGGGACTATATCATATTCTTCTTCTAATTTTTGGTAGGATGCTTCTTTTCCTCTTCCTCGGCTTCTTCAATAGAAGCATATACATTTATCAACGATATGTTAAAGAACTAGTCATGCAACCGTCCACTAAACACAAAAGCCGCGAGGTAAGCCTAGGCCATTTACTGACTGTTGAGCAGAGGTTTTTATTTAACTTATTTATTAACTTATTTTATTTATTTAGCTTTAAGTTTTAAAGAACTTGGATATCAAACTTAATATGCACATCCGCTCATCCAATGAACTAAACCAAATTACTGATGGTTTGATACATCGGTCCACCATAAATCCTGTTCCAGCTGTTCCTTGTGTTCCATCTCTTTAAAACACAGTACAATTCCCAAATGTCATCATCTCATCCGAGTTCTTGAAGTTCAGGTATTTTATAAACTTTGCACTTTTTGAGCTCCTCTGTGATGACTTTTAAGACTTCTGGTCTTGCCACTGACTGTATATTCCATGTGGCCATCATCAGATACTTCTCCCTTCTTCATTGCCCTTTAGCTCGCCATGTCCGCTTGGCACATTGTCTATGTATATCCGAGGGAGCCGTAAAATATTCGCAACAAGAGTTTTTTCCGTGGTAAGGCTGTCAACCTGACGCTCGACCCGAAATTGGAGAACCGGACAGTGTGATTTTGGATTGCCCATTCCCTAGGACAACCGCTCCCACTAGAACTGCATAGTCTGTCCAACCCTCGGTTTTACTTTGGTTTTACTTTTCCTAACCTTTGAGGATCCAGTCACTCACCACAAGGCAGTCTGTTTGACTCCTGAAGGTAGATTGCCTCTTCTACCAGCTCATCCTTACCTTCGCTGCCGTTGAGGTATTCGTCTGTAACCCTAGACAAGGGCAAAGCGATATAATCCGCAAAACTGGATCATCAACGGAACTTAGCCACCGACATATTTGTCGGCCCCACTCCCGTGCCGTGGACGCGGCCTCTGAGAATTACCTAAGTGAAACAGACTTGAAGTTTCTAGCTATTTTGGCTAAGTTAATGCCCTCGTTTGATGTCGCAGGCAAACCGTTTGTTAAAAAGTTTGGTATTAACAATGATATAAATAATACGCAGCTGTCAAGGGAAAAAGTGTGTTTATAAACACGTATAATATCCTTAAATCACACACACACACACACACACACACACACACACACACACACACACACACACACACACACACACACACACACACACACACACACACACACACACACACACACACACACACACACACACACACACACACACACACAATATAATAAAAATCACAATCAAGAAACGTAAGGTTGACTTCATTTTTTATGTGTCTGGGAAGAGATTAGGACCTTCCTGATAATTTTCGTGAACTCACACTGCACCGGCAAGAATGTGGGCATTAAGGATGTGTCACACTTCTTGTAATGTTTGTCTGTTCCGTTCAGAACTTATTTAACTGCAAATTTCGCCAGGCACTAAGGCGATTAATTCATTCGTCAATCGTAGAGATCCTGAGTAGCCTATAGAACTGTAGGCTAATAAAGAATCCATTACCGTTATCTTCAACTCCCAAAAAGGAAGTTACCAAAATACCATTAGAGCTTAAAAAAAAATATGTTAATTCTGACGAAAGTATATAAAACAAATTATGTCGCAGCAGGAAACAAAGTGAGTCAATAACGTAAATTGTTTTCATAAGCAAGAACTGTGTCTAACCGACCAGTAATTTACTGTAGATGACGTAATAGAACGATGTGGAACCGTTCAAATTGGTAGAGAGTCATTGGTATTGTAAAATTTGCAATTTAATTGCCTGAAGTTGAGACATAATAAAATATAATGGACTCATATTTAGCCACGCGTCCCCGTTTGGCACGGGAGCTGGTTTAAATTAACGGTGATAAGATTTCTTAGAAGATTTTCTTGCATCCAACGTTAGTCATTTTGATTCCCCAATTTGGGGGGGGGGGGTGGCTTGACTAACACGTCGCGATCGGCCCATTTTTCTTGTACACTTATGTTTCATACACCTTCCTCGACGGTTTATACAGTGATGTGATCGCAGCACAAAGTCTGGCAAATTACCCTCAGAATTGTGCATGAACAAACAGACAAACGGACGCCTACCAGGGCCTTTATTTTGTATTGTCAAGAGATGAATGTACTTTCACCTAAACGATGAAGAAATTAAAGTATACGTAAAAATTATATAATTTGAAGTATATTTTTGCGTTAATTAGATTATTGGAGGCGAACAAACCATTTAATTTTATGATAGTTAAGTGGTTAGTTTACAAAGTGATTCGCAAATTGGCTGATCAGCCACCTTTGGACCGGCACCTTGTTTCGGTAAAGAACTTTGTTTACACAATTTATTTCTGCACTGAACAGACTTGGTTTTATCCATTGCTAACTTCTTACAGTCACGTGTATTCTTTACTCACTGTATATAGCCACAAGAGAAGGTGGCACACTAGTAGGCCTACTGAAGGAAGTTAGAGAAAAGTGAAGTGAGGAAGCAAACCCAACTTATCAACGAGATATATGAATCCAGTGAATTGCAAAAGGATTTTCTCGACATGACTAGGATCCTGCTAAAGAAGAAGGAGCAAATAAAGTAACGTAGCATTGACAGAATAAGTTTGGTTTCTCGAACCACCTTGCAAGGTACTCGTACGCCTTGAGTACGGCGCGTATTGTCTTGCAAGGCACACCTAACATTTTAAAGCAAGTATTGTACATAGTTTAATTGCCGTATTGTGTTTTTAATATTTTGACAAATGTCATCATTTATGACATAGATTGGTTTTATAAGTTCTGATGATGAGGCAAGTGCCTCGAAACTTGTAAACACGAAAAAACATTACGGAAAGGCCATAGACGGTGAGTAACAGTGTATTTGGTTGGTTTCTCGTATAGCGGAGACTTTAACACACGTAATCAAGTACAAAGGTTGGAAGAAATGTTGGAGAAAACTAATTCGGGTCAGTAAATGAAGAGTAAGTGATGAGTGAAGAGTGCATAATAATAATAATAATAATAATAATAATAATAATAATAATGTTTTCGTGTAGCGTATCAAGTGTTGTTAGACGCGAGAGCTCGACGAGGGAAACCTAACATAATTAAACTGGTATTTCCGTCAAAGTGTTTTGTAAAACAGTAGCGTGCACATATGGTCATAGCAACTTCAATCGCCCGGTTCTCGTTAGGTTATGAAGATTAAAGGCGTAGACTTGACCGCCATCTTTCAGTGCACCACGTGTTGCCGGTAAACTAGAACTTGTGCATTGCACAACATAACCAGAGATCCATCTACGTAGAACATGTTAGGTATGAGGTGTGTGTGTGTGTGTGTGTGTGTGTGACCAGACACATACATATTATCACTTATCCTGTGGCGTCCGTCTCGTTCAAGCCCTGCGATGGAAGCCAATTTATCACTTAACGGGTACGTCCGTCTCGTTAATCCTCTCTGTTGAGAGTGCCAACTTATAATGTATCTTATTTCAATATGTGGTATAATAATGTTTAAGTATATCCCAGTTTCTCTCTATTTAATATAATTGTGTTATGGTGGGTGAAAATTATGTGTATAGTGTGTAATTCGAATTTTTCGCTCAAGCCTATTCTGCGTTGAAGAGAAGAGAAGAAATTTTTATTGTATTCTCTTTCTCTTTAATACCCAAGCAGTCCGCGAATAGCGCTGTGGTTCCCAGACAACGGAAATTTGTAGGTTAGCCCACCGCGTACGATAATTCTCAGTTACACTCTACTTATCTTATATCTTGTTCACACTACACTAAATATTATATAAATGAGAAGATATCTGAATTCTGAAAGGATTCTTTATTAATATTTAGTATTTCTTGTCCAACAAAGTTGTTTCTATTACGGAGATACAAAAGGCTATATGTTAGAAGTAATCGATTATCGATCGCATTCAAGGTTTTATATTATTTTCAGTTATGATTTTATATTTCTTTAAATACAGGGCGTGAAGGTTCTTCCAACTGTTAGTAAGATCAGAAAATGCCTAAATAGGAATACAAGGTATTACAATATAGAATTAAGTTTTTATTAAATAATATTTAAAATAATTGAAGTTTTACCGTCCGCTCGGCATCGTGACTAGATAAGGCCGTGTACAGATAACCTCTTCGTCGTGTTTGGTCAATCACAGAATGTAGATGAATTTGTTCTCGTCAGTCTTCGCTCCAAGTTGAAATAAAAGTTGAATCCTTGGTCCTGGAGTGATGCAGAAATACCGCTCCTTTCGTTCACCAATGTCCGAGTTTTGTGGTTAAGTGCTTCGACGAATTTCGAGTCCAACGACGTTTGTTCTATTGAATTGTGGAAACTGAAGTTCAGATATAATTTGTGTTTTATTTTCTTTTCTTTTATGTTATAGGATTATATCACTTTATTCAGGTAGCTATTTCTCTGTTTTTGTTAGTTAATTAATTTAACATTTGTTCATTATATTGAATTTTGCAATCAGAGTTCTTCCTTTTTATCTTTCGTTATTTTCATGTATATGTTTTAGATTGTCCAATTATATAATACGTTTGAATGACAGTGGACCATACTATTGTGATTTATTATTCATGTTACTTCCAAATTGTATTATTTGTCTTTAAATTAAATCAAATCTTTTCTAAGCGTCTTTTAACTAAACTGTCTCGTTCATGTAAATTTATTCAATAATCGAATCAACAAATTCTATTTCTCTCGTCGTCCCTAACAACCATCTTTTCTATTCTTATTGGATATTATATTATACTATAACCATTTCATACAATGTTCTTCCACTCATCAAAATAACCCTTTTCTAATTTTCCATTATATCCTATTATAATTTTACTTATTGCTTGTTACTAACTTTTAACATATTTTGCTGTCGTTTCCTATTAGTCTACTTACTTTAACAAATATTATTTTTCTGTTACAAAACATTATCTATCGGTATCATTGCACTATGGCATTATGAGAATTTATTTAATTTGAATTTATTTATTTTTCAGCAATTATTATTAACTTCTCCTAACTCGTTATATTTTATTTAGTATTTGTTACAAATTTCTTTACCTAACCTTTCTGATCTGACTTACTATATAATGTTACTGATTGTTAGGCCTATCATTATACCTTGATCTACTTCTGAGTTTAACTCGTTACTCTCTGCAATATTATAGAATCCTTTACCTATTTATGACATGGTTATACTAAACTCTTTTGTATTTCGTTAACAATGATAGCCTTTTTGGCCAAGTTTACAATTATAATCATCCTACTATCTAAGTACATGTATACAAATAATTAACTCTAACAAAAGCTTTATCATGACATATGGATAACACATAAAATGAAATTAATTAGTAATCAATTACTGAGTTTAACCACAGCTCTATAATGGTAAATTGATAACACATAATACTTATTTACCTGGTATCCTATTAACAGAATAAATTCACTCGCTACTGTAACGTACCAAAATAGCAGTTACATAAAATAAATATCTAATACGTCAAATAGAAGGATAACATGAAAATATTTCATCAAGCATAGAAGAAGGAACAGGAGAATACGAATAAAATGTGTATCTACGAATGAATAATATTTAACCAACCCAACGAAGAAGAAAGAAGAGTAATAAGAATATCATCGAGTATAACAAAGAGAGAGAAAATACCAATGAGCCAATATAATACGTTAGCATCCAGGCCCAATAGATCAAAATAGTGAGGGGATATGCCGAAAATAATTATCAACGTAAGACGGAGACGAATCAAGTACAATCACCATAGTGAAAAAACAAACTTTTTTGTTTATGAGTGTGAAATAAATATAGGACAATGACTACCATAATAATGAATAAAAATATAGAAGAATATGACAATATTCCGGGAACACGAATTATTACAAATAATGTGTAACCAAGGAGAACACCGACAGTAAGAAACAACTAACCAGAAGAAGAAAAAGAAGAAGAAGAGGAAAAGAAATGTACCATGAAGAATGAAGATTATGTATGAACAGTACAAGACATCAACGTTCACAAGATATGCAAGGAATTAAAATCAATGTAGTGACCAGAATAACTGTAATGATTATTGGAATACCAATAATAAAGAAACCAAGTGTTGAGCATCAACAAGTGATCACAAACAATGACAGTGAATGCTTAATATAAGTGTAACAACACGTGATATAATAACCTTTTTTACCCCAAGTAAACAGCACAAACAATACCAGTGAAAATGTTTATAACGGAGAGAAGTGATTAACCATTTGTAAGTGAAAGAATCAACGATTAACAAGTGAAATGCACAGACAATTAGTGTAACAAGTTTAATCCAAGATTGTAAAATCACAGAGATAATCAATAAGACCACCAAAAATATGATACAGAAAAGTGAATTAATTGTTCATAGGGATTAATAATAAAAGCTTTGTAATCCTTGATATGAAATGTGCCTGAATGCCATAGCAACACAGGACAAAATGTAAATGAATGTCAAGACAAATAGTAGCAAATAAACTAATTTGTTGAGTATAAACAAGTCAATGTACCAAAGCCTAGGTACAATCCACCAAAATATGTAACATAATTAGACTAAGAAAACCAGTATTATTGTTTCAACAAATAGTGTAAAAATGTGTACAAAATGTGTAAAACTTAATAATAAACCATAGTAATAGAATGCCATAATGAGATGGCAATAGTTGAGATGAATACTGTAAAAAACTATGAAGCACATTGTTGTCAGACAAATGACACATAACCTCACATGAGTTGAACCTACAACATAAAATCATATACAATAATTAAACCAAGTAATTATCCACAACTGTTTCAAACAGAGACTAAATAAGAATAAAAATGCAAAACAATGAATACCATATGAACTGAAGGACACAACAAATGAATCAGATTGAATACAATAACATTAAGCTAAATAGACAGAACCCCAATGTGACAAGAGAGTTAGTCAAAAAACATTATCAAAACTTATAAAGAGATTGTAAAAAATGTTACCAGTAGTTAGAGAAATGTTCAATACTGCTATGAGAACATCTCACAAATATTATACTAGTAGTTTAATAATTGAAATTTAATAAACTAACTAACTGCAATCATAGAACCAGGTGTAAATGACCACCATACAATAACTTAGAGAGATTTCAAATAACAAAAAGTTAATGAATACATTGAACTAACCATGTACAACAATTGTACATAATTTTAATTATTAACAATATATCCCATGTGTACTAAAATAACTAAATAAATGACAAAATGACGAGATGAGAACATAATGTATTTTGAATCATACTATATGTGTATACAAAATAACATTTTACCAAAATAAAGTATGAAAAAATGTATATAGATATACCTATTAGTGTTATGATACGAAAAATATGTAGTAGAATAAGGGATAACAGCGATATAAGTAAATGTAAACAATCGGACATAGTTGGTATATACCCCATTAACAAATTTTGTTTAAACTATAAATGTAGCAATATTATGTATTAACATGAAGGAGAAATGGTCTCAAAATGTTTAGTAATAAGTATTAAGATGTAATTACAACGAAATATAGTGAAAAAGACTTATTTGTGTTAAGAACCACTATATGAGTTTTGAAGAAGATCAAGTGAATTAGTGAACGGAATTAGTGCTTTTTTGGACTTAAAATAAAGCCGCAAGTGTCCGCGATTTAATGCCACTATCCAAATGACGATATGACAAAAAATAAGAAACTTATAGCCATTATAAGTTTTTCGATCATTTTCGAATGTCCATGTATACGTCAGAGATAATCTCAAACCCAGACTTAGTGACGCTAAAAATTAGAATTTTTATTTAACCAAAGCGTTTGGGGTAGAGAGTATGACTTTCTAAACCAATCAAATGGCTTAATTTCACCAGACGAAAGGAGACGCTTTAGCGAGATTGTTTAATCGTTTAACAACACTCGAGGCGACAGGAACGTGTCACAGTCGGCAAGACATATTTTGAAATGTGCGCGTCACCCCCAGTAACATAGCCAAACATTAACCTATCCTGAACACCCCATTATCGAGTGACAGTGAAATAAGTGAATAGTGAATAGACATGACCAGTGTATAATAAGGGTCATGTCCAGTGAAAATAAACAGGGAGTATGATATTTTAACAATTTTAAAGAAAATACTAAATGGAATAATTCTCGTTGATTAAACGAAAGTTATTGTTTGACTGCACTAGTCAAGTTAACGCTTGAGTGCCTTGACAAATAATGATGAATAATTATCAGAATTTGATGAACGAAGTTATAACACAATTTGATGGCAATAATTAATTAAAAGATGTATTTTATATTTAAAGAATAATTGATAACGGCGGAATTAAATTTAAATACCGCTCAATAGAATTTGTGAATATAGTCGCTTAATTGACTATGACTTTTGACTTGATGAATAATAATTTTCTTGTGTGAATATTATCATTACTGATAATTCTACATCATATTAATAGTAAATAAAGCGTTTGTAACAATAATATTAAGAATCTTATATAACATTACTTATTATAAGTAACCACTTACTCTCTTCTAGGCAAACTAACCTAGAACCAAAACGTATATTTTGTCACAGAGAAACACTTCTGTCCTCAAATGATTTTGATAAAATGAAAGCGATAATAAGAGTTTTTTCAATTTTTTTCTCTTTCCAGTACATAGTAGTAATAACTAATGAATTAATAATAATAATTTAATAGTGCAACGTTCAATGCACGTGTTGACATTATTAGCTTCACTAGACCTCAGAATACCATACGGTAGTACGATAGTATTGACTATCGTATCGAGATTAATAATTTTAAATTTTTGTTCTTTTTTATCATAGTAGATAAGTAAACGTTGTTATTCAAAAACACATCTTTATATCTTGTATCATGTATCTTAAAAGAATTCACGAAAATCGGTAATACAATTAACCAAAGTGAACATAACCTAGTTCACCATATTATCGTACATTGTAACAGTGTTACCAGCCTTGAGCTGCAGAGATCTCAATATTTGTTTAATTTGTTGTTGGTTGTAAAGATATCGATATTAATTGTTTTAAAAGAGTTTTGCTGAATTTCACTATTGTCAATAAAATCCTCAGTTTATTACCAGTGGATACAGAGTCTTCATTTCTATAAAATAGAAGCAATAGTTTATTTTTTTAGAAACAATTATCTCATAAGGTGGCGGCAATATTTAAATTACTGATATTATATTATTCAACTTACAATTGAATATCTGAATTGTTTTATTTTATGTGCATTTTTTCGATATTCAAACGGAATATCTGTGTATTGCAAATGTGTTTACAGTAAGAGAAGTCGCCCATCGAGAAGAGTGAAGATATTCACGGATGGTAAGTGGGGAGGTAAATACAGTGAATTAATAGCGAGTCTAATACTCTTTTAAACACGAACTTTAACTTCCAATCACCCATTGCTAAATAATTATACTGAATATTAAACACATCTTATGACGACGTGAGAGTCTACAACAACAACAAGAACATTTCAATTCTAATAATAAATCAAATCATAACATGAACCTATACGTTGTTATATTACACTACACACAAAAAATAACATCACTATCATGATAATAATATAACATGATACAATTAATAACAGGTACATTTGTGTAACCTAAGTCATGCAACATTTACTCATTCTCCTCTCCTTTAAAACATCAATTATTATGAAACAGTCTAAATTATTTTTTACATTATTTGTTAATGTCTGTTGTTCACACCTTTCACTGAACTTAGAGGTTTATAATTTTTAACATTATTAATTTCTTTTCTTTCTACCTTGTATTCTTATTTTATTTAATCAATCATGGGTTGGGTTTCCGACCTTTTACAAGTGTGGATAATTAATAATATTATTCTATGTTAAATCTTATAAGTTGATTTATGTAACGTAGGGGACCGTATTTTCGTTACGTTACAATATACGATAATTTTTTTTTCTCCAGAGCATCTATATTAAATTCAGTCTGATGGAGACAATCACTGTTTTTTAAACAGCCACTCAAGTTATTTACATCTAACTTGTACTTATTATATTTTGTTTAGGGCTTGACAGATTCTAAGCGTTATAGAACGAAATTGTTGTTCGGCAATTTTAATCGTAATCATGAAAATTTCAGTTTAATTTTCATTCTTATTTTATGAAAAACTGCGGGATACAGTTATTTTGTAAAAGCAGAACAAATTATGTTCAGAAGGTAATTGTTTTAAATTGTCCAATAATCCGCATTGCAATGTTGTTCCTTTGTTACAATGCAGAGTTTGGTTAATACATATGTATATATAATATAGGCTACTGTAAAAATACAGATGCTACTCGTGGTGTAATGGCTGTAATTTTGCCTCTGTTGCAAGAGGATAAGAGTTCCAGTTGCTAGGCATATGGTATCGACCTAGACTCGTGAGCCTAAGTGTATTGCTCATGGCAAGGTCATCCGTGAAAAGGTCGTGTGACAGGCACAGCCCCATATAGACGTGTTCTGCTAGAAGTATTGTATGTTGTAGCATCTTTTTCATGAAGATCATGATGCACGCATACAGGCCCGGATTTAGGTGTCCTGCCGCGCCTAGGCACTATTGTTAGCCCCCCCCCCCAATAAGTAACTTCTATATATTCAATACCGTGTTATTCAATGATATAATTCAAGGTTATTTCAAACCCATTTTCTTCAGTTTGACCATAATGCAAGTGCCCAATACAAATACTGTAATTAAAAAACCGAAAACAAGAAATTTTAACAAATAATTTTTCACCTCGTGCCGCCCCCCTGAGCCTGCCGCCCCTAGGTACGTGCCTAGTGTGGCTAGTGGGAAATCCGGGCCTGCACGCATAGTGTAGTTATTTTTTGTTTTGCAAATAATCAGAAACCAGAAATAATGCTCCATTTTCTATACACCATGGTTGCAAGACTTTTCTCCGGTCACAGCAGCGGGAAGCAAAATTTTTGTAAATGGGACGCACATTAGATACCTTTAAGCCGAAAGCAAAAGTAGAAATCAATCCTTAGGCAAGTGCTTAAAAAATAATGGTTTCACAGATCCTTTATTAAGAAATAAAGCAATCCAGCGAGGTTGGAATCTGTAGGCTTATATCGGAAAATTACCGTCTCCGTGTTTCAATAAAATTTTGAAGAGAAAATATTGAGTGCTTATCATTAAAATAGATTATAACAAATTGTTTTCCAACATTTTAAAATGGCAGTAATTATTAACTGGCGGGCTGTGTATAATAAACGGGGGGACCAGATTTGGCCTGCCCATCGTATTTAGCTCATTCCTAGGTTAAAATATTTGCTTCAAAGCGAGTTTAAATCCATATTAGTGTATACAGTCACGGAATACATCCGGACACTAGAGTCGCCCAACCCACACCCAGTCAGTCGACTGGAGAAATTAAAGTTGACTTCGCAGAGTAATCCTCATATAGTCTACTAATTAAAATTAACGTAGTTTGAGCTATAGCGATCAGAAAATCGTCCAAACAGGCACCTGAACGTAAACAGTTACGTTGTATATCATCTTTATGTGTGACAATATCGTCCTTTTGATTTATAATATTTGTGCTTGTACGTTATTTCGTTATTTTCTTTAATTATAATCTTGAATATAGACTACTTAGTAAGAAAACCCGACCGTTTATGATACTATCTACCAACAAACTTACAGCTAATTCGTATTAAGTCAATTTATCGATTAACTTTGTCAGTTCCATGATGATTATAAATGTTGACAAGTATGTGTTCCTAAAATAATCTACCAAGTTTTCGCCCTTTTAATATTATTGAAGTAAAAAATTCTTTACCGATTTCTAGTATTTATGTGTTATAATATTTATATGCTGGCCCATAAAACACTTCCATGTAGTGATGTTTTTGATTTTAGGTAATGGCGATGTGCACTACGTCACAGTATTATGCGCATGGCACAGTTCTGGAGCTCAGAAATTTATGTAACTTCAACTAGAGTCTTTTAGTGTCACATAAATGATAGCACCGAGGGTAGCTATAATTTCTGTATACAGGGTACAAGCTAGCACGTTGTTGCTAAATGTGCAATACGCGCATACGCGCGTGTGACCGTATACAGTATGCTGTTCCTGTACTTGGTAATAAATAGCGTACAATGTTTAGACTGTATAAACTGCTCTAATGTTTAGACTGTATAAACTGCTCCATAGTTTCATGGGGAGTTATTTCAGATTCAGTTTTCTACGAGAATGATCACGTGGTAAGTTTTGTTTGAAAGATAAAATGTAGTTACATGTTCCACACAACAATACTTTACTTATTAAGATTACTTACATAACAAAACTTATTCAGATTTTTAATGAACATAGAGACCACGTTTCTCGAGTATAAATGGTAGAATTAACTGTTTTTTAAAAGTAATATAAAAACTATATTATATATATATATATATCAATAAACTCGTTTTTTTACCGCGTAAGCAATCTAAGGAAGCAGGGTTATGTGAGCCGTTTGGAAGTCAGTGTGGTCTGTAATAAGATTAAGCCGTCCATTATTACCCTCCGATGTACTGTTTTACACAGGTTGAGGCTGAAAAACGCACCTTGATTTACGGTGCGACCAGAACTGAATCTGGACCTGTAGTTTAGTAGTCAGGTACCATAACCACTGGCCTACTAAGCACCCAGGCAAAAATTATGTATTAAAATAATTTTCTCTAAAAATAGATTTGTATCTTAATGAAAGCACATGTTTCTATAAAACTTAATAAGATTAATATTTCAGAAGAAATATTTAACGGCGGACTAAAATATGTTATTCAGTTCTGAAGTACGAAAATAAAAACAAAAACATTGATACACATTTTTTTAAAAATCTGTTTGACCCTAGGTTTTACATTTTTAATGATATTTAACATTATTAATTAGTTTTTAGTATTCGTTTAGTTTGGTTATTTTCAGTAACTATTAATTTTTCAAATAATCCACTGAAAAAACTTTGAGTTAAAAAGTTAAAACCGTTACAATGCAAAAGTACGTTGTCGTTGCCGTATGCCTGTTCCGAACTTCACCATGCCGACTCACATTTATTTTTCCTATTGGTGCATAGCCTACATACTCCTCTATTTTCCTAGGTATTCTCTCTGAGAACATGTGTAGGACACATTCGCTCCACTTCGTGCAAAAGTATGATTTAATGACATTTAAAATTGAGAACAGATAGTATGTAGCATAATGTACTAACTTATACCATTATTTGTTCTCCTTTATTGCTCCACTAATGTACGTACGAAATTTTATAAATATGTAAATTTCGTCTTAAAGATATGTACGTTCTAAAGATATTCAAATCGCAAACAAGGAAATAAATAGTTAAAGTTCAAATAAATCTGAAAGTTCTATAATGATAACAATAATAAGTTATGGAAGGTGTAGTAATATTCT
The DNA here is from genome assembly GCA_034769895.1 of Magicicada septendecula. Lineage (NCBI taxonomy): Eukaryota > Metazoa > Arthropoda > Insecta > Hemiptera > Cicadidae > Magicicada > Magicicada septendecula. The sequence goes on along the minus strand of CM068371.1, from coordinate 259,046,018 downwards.
CGCTGAATGAATTTTAATACATTTTTTTACATGTTACCGATAACGATAGTGTGTTTATGAATAACACACTATATCTAAATTGTGAAAATTATATTGACTCTAGTCTGTTCCGAGTTTGAGTTTAAAGCAACAAAACTTATTAAGCAACTGGTGCGTACTGTCGCCATATGATGCATTCAGACTGCAACATTCCGTTTCGAATAGATTTTAAGACACGTTCGCGTCTAAATGTCTGTAGTCACTTTAAAACGAGCAGATAAATACAGTTTCCGCAGTTAGGCCTATGAAGTTATACTTTATGCGCTTTTTTACAATTTAAATTACAAAATATTTTCCACTTTGGGTGTAATTAATGCCATAAAGTTACATAAATTGAAGTTATAGGGTAGACTATAGGGTAGGGTAGGGTAGGTTAGGGTAGGGTAGTTATAGGGCATTATTATATTATAATCTATTTAACAATTATTATGATTAACCGAGGATACAGTAATCAGAAATATTATTTATTACCTACCATAATAATTACGAAAAAATTATCACGTATACGAAATAATGTACTATGATAGTTTATATGTTACCATTATAAAGTATGTACATATGAATTATTTGTTATTACGTAACTATATTGCGTTTTGTTTATATTGGTATACAATCGCTTGACGAATTAACAACCATAAGCCGATTTACGCGTTACTTCAATTTATGACTAATGTACAAGAGTTATCGAAACATGTGTTTACCTTCCTTTAAATATGTCATTTAAATCCCGTTGAATTGATAAAGGGTATCGCGAACCTCGATGTGTCATCGTTCTGTAAACGACTCTCGGTTAATTATAGAATTACAGGAACGTATGGCACTAATTAATGAACGAACCGCAGCCGTCGTATCTACTTTGAAGATCTTCCAGTTATAGCGTACACAGCGAGCAACAAGCTGCACTCCCTCAGATTGCCGCACTCGATTGGCTCCGCTAGTTTTTATTGCGATGGCTGTTGCGAATTCCATTTTGATCTCACTTCAGATTCTCTTACGGGACCGTCAGCGCTGTCAGTCAGTAGCGCTTTTCGTTGCGTAATGTCACAATCAACGTAAAACAAGGTTAAACCATTTTTAATCGTGCACACGCTTCATTGTAAACCGTGGAGCGCAAAACTTCCCATGATTTTTCATACTTATTTGTGTTATTGAATTGGGTTTGAAAGTCAACCTGATACAATTTCGGGTTATGTGTCTTACTTGACGTAATTAAACATTCCTTTTTTCTTGCTACTTTCGTAAAAAGCGTGTGTGAGCGCGCGTACACAAAACAAGAATTATGTACTACAACTACTACTATACTATATTTTATCTTCTTCTTCTTCTTCTACACTTCAGGGATTAGGCAATGTGCCTGTTCCGACCTCAAATTATTAGATCCATTTTTTTCTTGGTCTTTTCACATCCCTTCTTCCAGAGGTCTTGTACTTCTTTACAGTTACTGGTATTCTATCTTCATCCATGGGACTGCTGTTTCCATTTCCATTTCCATTTTCCTCTTTCTCATATAGAATATGTATAGGCCTATTTGATTCTTCCCTTATATCTTAATTTCTTATATGGTCCCTTCTTGTGCATCCTTTAACTCTGATGACTGTATGTTGCTTTTACCTGCTTGTTTTGTAATCCAGGATTCATTGCCATGTAATAGGACAGGAACAGCCATTGTTTTGTAGAATTTTAATTTTGTCTCACGCCTCGCTTTATTTTCAGTGTTCTGTTTATAGTTCCACATATGTGTTAAAATCTGTTGACTTTATTTTGTATATCTTTGTCAACATCAAACTTATATCACAACCTAAATAGTTAAAATTTTTTATCTGTTCCAATACATTGTCCTCAATATAATAATCTTTGAGGATAATGGAAATTTTCAGTAGTGAGCCATAACTCTTGTTACTAGTACATAATTTAACTTTCGTTTTGATCCTCTTTAAGTGCCCGTACCATATAAGCTGTCTGTAGTAAATAGCACATAGCCATACCAGTGTAAATTGTTTCCCACGTGATCTAAGTTTGTTATTAGATGTATATCGCAACCTTAACACTTTACTTGCTCTTCGGTGAAAATCCACGTGTGTTCATTCAAATTCTTGCATGTTGCTGGCCAAAAACTGCACCATTCTGCACTATATGTCAATATCGGTCGAAGGTTATATATAGCTCTTTAGATAGTCACCTTACTACCAGTTGCAAGTTTATACAACTGAAATAGCAAATTAACATCCGTATCATCCCACTTTATTACGTCTGGCAGGTATAAGTTAAGATACTTGTCTTCTTCCTCTCCTGTCCGTAGAAATTCTGCTTTTTGAAGGTTCGTATTCCTCTCAAATACGAATCTTTAATCTTTGAATTTTTTCTACTTCATCGGAAGCACGACACACTGTTCGTTTTTAATGTTGCAGCGGATTTTGTCTCATGCACTTTGACGCCAAAAGGAGAAGTGGACCCAGTAACTGTAACTTTCATGTGTATAATATACTGAATAATAGAAAATGATTCAATTTGTCTTTAAAGAATACTAGCAAAACATAAAAAAATAAAGTATATTGTTACGTCATACCAATTTAGAACGATACAAATCGACCCCAGAGACGGTAAACAACTTCACTAGAAACGACAGCAACACTTTCATTATTTTTAGTACCGCTGTACACTTCGCACGTATACTTCACTAGGTGCCTTGTAAACTCTGCACGTAAAAGCGAATTCCAGATATTTTAGGCTGAATTTTCTTCGTCAGCCTAAAAGTTCTTCGTGATTCTCTAGTACGTTTCCGAACCGTCAATGACATCCCTGACGTAGCTTGTCCCGGTCACTGTGCGTTTCTTATCAGCATCTGCCACACAGAGACTTTCTGCGACAAAAGGATTCTTCTCACCTCCTCGGCAACGCATTCATTCGTTCACGCCGCGAATACTATATGTTTCAACTCGTGCTAAGGCGTTCAGGTTCACGGATCTGCGAATCCAAGACCTTAAAAGGCTTCACCTCACAACTTCTACCTCGAATGATGATTTGGGTATCTATGTAGATATCTCTCGTTTTGTGTGTTGATTGCCAATAGAGCTTGCGCCCAAAACTTCACGGCAGTTTGAGTATGTTAGACGAGAGTCTGTGACCATTTTGAATTCTAGTTCAACTGAATAATCGAATATTTTATTCCATACGATGTTTTGCCCTCCGAATATGGAGGTTTGAGCTCTACTGGAATCTGAATGATCAGAGTTGCGTCCAATCAGAGCAACCAACAAATACAAGAGCCTCCACCCGTTAAAATTCCCGCCTCAAAAGAGTCTGATATTGTCACTGAGATGGTCACCGCGGTTTCAGTCCAAACGTTAGGCGACTACTAGACAGACGACTGCCTATAAATTTTAACTCAAAATATTTATAATTTTAGTCAAGGCCTTAGTTAATGAAGTAATTTATAAATATTATAACATATCGGTAAGCGTATAGTTTCGATTACACGTTAGCATGGAATGCGCAATGGTTTATATTTTATTAGTATTATACGTAAATCGTTTACTTTCGAATCACTTATTTTCAGGTAAATCTTTCCCCTAAATAATAATAAATACCGTTTGTAAATACAAAGCACTTTCTTCATCATTATACAAGTCTTGTTATATCGATAAAAATGAATTAGGTAGCCTTGAACACGATTTTCACGCTAGATAACAGTATCCTGGTTGGTACGTAATGTGCACTAAAATTTACGATACAACGTAGCGTTTAAAGGTTATGTTAAACAGTTTGTCTTTAAACATACAAACCAGTATAAAGTAATGGTAAATTAGTAGCATCAGTTCGTAAGGGTTCGTGTGTGTCGCCTGTCTGTTATTTAAAGACAGGTAAACAAAGGAAGGTAGGTAGTAATCTAACAAAATACACGGCTCTCACAGCGACAGCAGTATTGCTGTGTGGCAAACACTGATAAGGAGTTGCACAAATTAATTTGTCACAATATCGTAGTTGACGTCTTGTATTGCACATTAGTCCACGTATTCACGTGACACAAGTGGCGTTTGTAATTGTTTCCTCCATTGTGTGTCACCGCAGTAGAGACATTATAACTTTTTACTGGGTTATACTTGTCAATAATTTTGAAATTAAAACTACGGTGTTCTTTTTTATCAAATTGTGGGAGTCGATGTTGTTAATAGCGATTTCCTATTGTACTCAATTCTAAACAACACTTCACGTCAATCGGGAGCGTCTTTCAAATCGTTGGGCGCAGTTGGTTTACCTTCTTTCTCCGGTATTCTGCACAAACAACTCACTCAGTGTCAAACTGGTAAGCGTCATGTCTACTCAAGTGACCTTGACTCGTGCTCTCATAGTCCTCATAGTCTCATATAACTTATTTTAATACTTTTCCCCAATTTATTTAATATCTGTCCGTTCGACTGACATTACAATATTTTAATCTCAGAAACAATCAGACTTTTGCATTGAGTTTTCATTATTCTTCAATCGTCATGCCAAAAAGCATTGCGCAACTCAGCTTTATCTTATTGGTACTTTTTTAAAATTTTCAATCTAAGAAGTGCTACTAAAGCGTACTTATGGTTGACAAATATAATTTGGATGTATATGTTTAGATAATATGTCTAGATAATATGTTTGGATAAAAACAATGAGTCGATAACTTCTTTCGAATGTTCGAATGTTAATGTTAATTTCTTTTGCGTAATCGCTTTGTTGTGAGACAACATTAAGACTTCTTGAGAAAACGAAGAAATTTTATGTACATGAGAGAAGACTACCTACTGTCTGATAAAGTACACAAGAGTAAGTACTTGCTTATTTAACCTGATTACTGTGCGGATGAGTTCACTCTATCCTACAAATTCAACGTTGATTTTAATTTTTTTTTTAATTTTTAGTTTTTTCTATATTTGGTAGCTAGTTAGTATCAGACCAGTGGGTCCCGCTTTACATGATGTCAGACAGTAACTGGAAATAGCCCTGACGAAATACGCATGTGTCATCAGACACAGAAGTAAAGGCTTAAGGAAATAGCAAAAACACTTAAAGTTCATTACTCATATCACTCATTAAGTATCGTCAGATATCATTAAGAATATCTGTGATAGCTTATGTACGAAAAATATATTTATTTTTAAGAAATTTATTCATTACAATTACTTGTGAGATATCGCTCTAAAGCGTGTGATATATTTAGATTAAATTAAGTCTATAAAAATATTGGTAACCGACTGAGCCTTGTTGAATAGCAAATTTGCCGGCTATCGACTGCAGACAGCGTATTCACTTACTTGAAAGTCTATTAGATTTATCTGTCTAGTAGTACTAATTTACGAGAATCTGAAAAATATTTGGTTTTTGTGTGACAGAAGTAACAAACGTAAATAAAATGCTAGTAGCTGTCTCCTTCTGAGCAATCAGATAAGCAGTGTTTTAATTTAGAGACTGTCCTGCTTACTTCGTCTTTCGTAAAGGCCGTCTTAACGTCTGCTTGGTTGTTCGTGTTAACTAACGCTTGCGAGTCGGCCCTAAAAATTTGAGAATGTGCAGGTATGGCTTTAATTCATTGTCCCTCTCAACGATTTATGAATTAAAGGTTATGAACAGTTTCTTGATAACGCGACCTTCTCTACCAAGGTCACCATCGTCTGTGATTTAGGAACCAAGATATATTTTATTTTAAATCCAACGAAAGAATTATTCCTCTCTTGGAATAGCTCATCAAATCCAGTTTTCTGCACTATTTCAGGCCCAATTTTAGGCCCACTTTCTTCACTGTTTATTCTGTAAAAGTTAGTTTATGTGCAACTTCCTTCCATGCCTTCCGGTCTTGGAAATTCTTCTCTTCGGCACTCTAGTCTATCTGCTTCATGTTTGTCATAAATTGGTTAACTTGTTTGTTCTTGTTCTACTACTCCTACGCAGTCTTCTTCCTTTTTTGCTTCTTCCTCTTCTTCTTCGTCTGTTAAATATCCAATATCTAGCCTAATCCTCCAATGCTTTACGTCTTGAGTTGTTTTTAATCAGGAAAATGCAGTTGTTTTTTTATATTATTGTATCATTGAAAACATTAAATATCTCTATATGTAAAGAAATGATGCTAATTTAGTTACAATCGTATAGCTAAATTTACGTAAAATTAAGGCGACTTGTAGCACGGGCCGGCAAAGCGGTTTCATTAATACTCACGACTGCAACGGCTGTGCTGAGGTCATGGATCAAGTCAAGGTCACGAATCCATGTGCTTGCCCTTCCATATAGGGGGTAAATAATACAGCGGTCTTGTCTGACATTTATGGGCTAGAGAAGTAAAAAAGGCATACTTACATTACACATACAACACCATCCTCACCGTGCGGCTCGCTGAGTTCTTTCTGGCTGCCAGAATGTGAGTTGTACCACGGCCAGGGCGCGCAACAGGCCGCAGGGAGAAAAAGGGAGAAGAAGAAGTAGTAAGGCGATTATAGAAAAACGGTCTCACAGAAATCAGTGTTGAGCTCTTGCTTAGTTTAGGAGCTACATCTTCTTTCAGCCTGAGAAAAGACACTACAGCCCCAACGCGTTGGATTATGTATACATCAGGGGCAGATCCAGCAAACAATTTGGGGGAGGGCAGAAGGGTTAAATTTGGGAGAGAATATGAAAAGTCGGGCCATTCTTTGATGTTATAAAGTATACATGATAGGAAAGAATGAAGATAAAAGTACACTGGGTTAGGCTATTATCAACACAACAAGTTTATTAACGTATAAGTATAAAATCGTATGTGTGTTTGTCAGTTCATTGTTCTTTTAATAATACTCACTTACAGTTAAAACATAAAATACTCATTTATGTCGCAAATAGGCCTACACTTTAACAGGGGAGTAATGTACACTTATGTACACTTACAATTTAAAGTATTCTTAGATTAAAATCATGAACCTACGTATACTGTATCATATTCAAAATCACAAATCCATTCTACTGTTACAAAACGATAACAACAATTCGTCTGCAGTGACCATAGGGAAGGGGAGATTTCCCTCATCTTTGCCTAATGTACATAAATACAATTGCTTGTAGGTATCGTTGACGTCATCTAGATATCATATTTTGGCAACTGTTCAGTAACACGCACCAATGCCAAGTAGAGTTACAGGACACAGAAATCTAGATTTTACTACATCATATATTAATTTTTCTTGAATGGAAAACAGTAAATACTAATATATTATGTTTTCATTAAACTCTAATCTTACTCTACTGAAAAAGTTTTTATTTATTTTTAAAAGAAAATATTAACTGGTCTTGCAAGAAGATGTTTCTTTTAAGTGAAATGTCTGCGATCATTTGTTTGATCGCTTTTAAAATCATGTTTATGAAGATACAAACATTTAAGTGTATAAGAGAACAAGAAAACGTTTATCTGCACAGTAAATGTCATCGAACCTAAACTTTTATTGAGGAGAAGACAACTTTATTAAGGACAGTGTATTAATATAAGCGTAAGTAAAAAAATTGTGGCATATATATATATATATATATATATGAGTCTATATACACACGCGCGCGCGCACACGCACAGAGAGAGAGAGAGAGAGAGAGAGAGAGAGAGAGAGAGAGAGAGAGAGAGAGAGAGAGAGAGAGAGCTTGGTTATTTGGTTATTACTGGTGATGCTCCAAAAACAGGTTGTCATAAACGCATGACAATAAATTCATGTTTATTATCCACGAATGCGATTCAAAAGCTTGTACGCTTTAACAACCATAAAGTTTACGAATACTAAAAATATTATTTACAGACCTGGCACGCAGTCTCATTGACTTGAGTAGTATCTACAGTGGCGAATTTGAATTTGTGCAGACACTGTTTGAAGTGTAATGCAAAATGTACTGCGCGCGCGCGCGTGTGTTGTGTGTGTGTGCGTGCGTGATAGGAGTGAGAGGGGGAGAGGTAGACCAAGAGTATATTTATGAATAAATAAACATTTAAAACAGGTCTTGAAAAAAACCAGGCACATTTCAAAACTGATATTTCCCTTCTCCTTTATAATATATACAAATTTTTTTATGGATATGTCAAAAAACTTTTTCGCCACCGTCATAATGATCTGACATTTAAAGCAATGTGATGTTAATAGCTAAGAAAATAATGCTTGGAGGGATATCGGGAGACAGAAGAAGAATTATAACAAAAATTGTTGACGTAATTCAAACGGCAAATGACTGAACTAAGAGTACGCAAGACACACAGCCAGAATCAAAGTTGAAAACCTGAAACAAATGAGTCATAAACGGAACAAAAAAAAAGTGCAATGAGACCTGTGTGTGATCTATAACATGCTGGTGTTATGACGTAAAAAACAGCCGGAAAGCTCTAGACAAGGACAGGATGCGATGAATAAAGTTAAAGGAAGCCTATGATCGACACTAGCTGCCAGAAGGCTAGAAGAAAGGAAGGAAAACAAAGAACAAAAATATATTTGAATGCAAATAATTTTTATTACCTCAGATTTTAGGTTACACTCAACTATCAGTATACAGGAAAACGTATATAAATTCCAACCTACTTAGAGGGTTCCTTATAGTCTTCAAAGTTTATGGTACTTAAAACATTACATAAATATTCTGTTCAGTATGCTTGATAATGTTCCAAGTCTTACCCACACTGTACCCAGTATAGCGTAATTGCTGTTTGCTGCTAGTTTGTAAGTGAATATCACAAACAGTGACTGTACGTCTACAGACTGGCTACGAAGCTTGTTTTCGTTACCTAATTGCTCAGTTTGTATACACGTTTGTTGACAATAAAGTCTGTGTTATGTTGGACACAAAGACAGGACGCCACGTGTTATGTTCACTCAATCTAATAATTGATATTATTAAGTTAATGCTTTCAACAACTACCAAATGATGGTTATTAATTTCTACATTCCGTAATATTATAGCTAATTATTCGTACTTTACAACACGAAATTTAGATTGTATTTTTGTGTCAATATTTTGTTCATAACTGAAGAAAGGGAACGGTTTGTAAGCTATGTCCAACGTAGGATAATAAGATGGTAAGAATGTGTGGAACTGCCTCAGGAAAACGAAGAGCCTTTTATTTGATCGGACTGCGATGTTTAAAGCGTGGTCTTAAGAGACTAAAAAGTTACTACAAACGTAACCTTCGTTGAAAAAACTATAAAAAAATCGAGTATTGGTTAGTTTTGGTTGGTGAATCCTTGTATGTCAAACTGATTTATACATAAAATATGTAAGATATAACATATCTTATAATAATATCTAATATATCTATATAAGATAGAGATAGAGATAGAGACAAAGACATATACAGGCAGGCAGAGAGATAGAGAGGACGGCAGAGAGTCTTATACTTGAGCCGGAGTATCAGTATGTGAATAAAATTATAAAGTTTTCGTACGATATTTATCATTTATTTTGCATTTAGTCGGTAAAAGAGAAAGCATATAATTAGACCATATTTTGGACGTATGTACGCAATACGCTATAAATTATACATTTTTAACATTCTTAGCTGGACCCTAGTAAATGATTTAAAATTTTAATCTTATCAATTATTGTTTTATATTTCGAATCTGGTCACCAGTTTTAGGTTTTAAGCTTAAGAAAAAAATTAAAATGTAGCTGAATTTAGGTAGACCGTATGGCGTATATATATTATATAAAGTACATAGAGCACTAAGACAATTATGTCTTAAATTTTCAAGCAAACCGTATAGCAACTAAACCAGGCAAATAGCCAGTCCGTGACAACTATAAATTGTGGTTGCCGCGTAAGGTACACACGAGCCCAAACACACACACACACACACACACACACACACACACACACACACACACACACACACACACACACACACACACACACACACACACACACACACACACACACACACACACACACACACACACACACACACACACACACACACACACACACACACAAAACAAAGTAGTGACAGTGAAACCTCCGGATGATATTTTTCAATAAATTGTAATTAAACGTTTCTTGGGCTATGATTGTTTTTTACCTACTAGTTCCCGTAAAACCTAACCGAATTGTGATATGACTGTCAACTAATCTTTAATGATGATAATGATGGCGGTGGTGTTTGTTCTAACGGTCGTGATTCACGACTAAGAATCCATGAGTGAGATGTTCATGATGTTTTGAAAAATGGTCTTTGCCTTCAACGGCCATTATGATTTTAAGTACTGCAACTTTATGATTTTAAGACATCACTAAGGAAATTTTTGGGTGACCTACCTATTGTTCATGCCCCATCTACTTTTTCTTGTATGGTCTGTTCGTTGACAACATTTCGTAGAGTGACGTCCCTACAAAGTTAATATGGTTTTCTGATAAGGTATTGTGATACGGATAAGATGGTAAAATGCATAAGCAGAAATGCGAACCGTGGAGTTTAAGATGAATTTGAAGAAAACAATATATTATATATTACAGGAATTGCTGACTTAGATATGGAGCAAGAAAAACTTAGAAGGGTGGCAGGCATTCAAACATCTAGGTTAGGTTATGCATCAATGCGGTATAGACTATGTTCCATAGGTTTCGAAACAAACATTGCTCGTCGTAAACAAGTTACTAAAACACTATATGTGATAAAATGAGAGAAAACTCCAAGTAAAGAAAATAACAAAAAGACTATTCCAGAGTGTGTTAAAAACTTGTTTTTATGCAGCTGAAGTAGTGTATAGGCTAGTTAGTGACAAAGTGCGTAAGAGGTAAAAGATGAACAGTAAAATTAGATCACGCACGGGTATGTCTACATCTATAACTAAAAAGTAAAATCCGAAGTGAAGATATACCGAAATAGATGGAAGCAATATGTTTCATTACAGAAAGTTCCCCAAGGCATTACAATGATAAGATAATCTTAATAAAATGAACAAAGCAGAATGTACAAAAATAATATTAAATGTGAAATCACAAAGGGAAAAACAGAGAGGAGCACCGATTTTATAATGGTAGATTACATTAGAACTGTGGAAGAACGGAAGTAAACAATAGGTGACTGGTGTAATCGGAAGCTGTGAAAGGAAAATACGTCAAACTTATAAGAGAAAAACCTGAAGAAGAAGAAGAAGAAGAAGAAGAAGAAGAAGAAGAAGAAGAAGAAGAAGAAGAAGAAGAAGAAGAAGAAGAAGAAGACGGCTTTTATTGTCAGTGAAGATCTTTTTGTATGGATACAGTTTCCCCTTTAGTAGTCCATGGAACACATTTTCAAGTAGATCATTTCCAAGCCTAGACCATTTTACGTTAGGCTGTACTGAGAGTCAATGTTTCGAATCCGTATTGTCTGGGATTGCACTAAACTTTGTTTCGTGTATATAGTCGTCTGATATCATTTCAGATATTTATCAGAATGGATTTTGGGGGCAGTCTTATGTTAAAAGAAACTTAATTTAACAATATTTGTGTCAACGTGATGAAATAAAATTTGACTTAATTATTTTAATTAAAAATACAACTTATCAAGAGGCGGTATGGCGCCTTGAATATACGGTGTTTTCTAGTCCCCCGCGAAAACCACCGATATTCGTAAATCTTATTGCACACGTGGAAAATAAACAAACGCTATGTAATTACAGCTTAATGGTTTACAGTCATCCACTCGTTCATTATACATCACATCTTCAATAATCGCGTTAGACGTTATATACATAAGAGATTTTCTTCACAGAAAAGCGTCGTTTTATTTCTGCTAACAGCTGTTTTCTCTTTAGCAAACATATGCCTGGAGGTGTTAAATTCTATGCAAACTTAGAGTCTAATGTAGACTAATGTGTGTAATGTACAGTAAGTTGCATTAGGGCAGATAACTTAAATCCGAAAATGAATAATGTAAGTGGACATGTAACGGAAAATGCATAGACTGAGTGGACTTTGTCACTGGGTGCAGCTACTCAATGACTGCAGCTGACGAAAAGTCGTTATCTTATTTTTTGTTTCACTTCGATTGTACTAATAAATATGAGAACATTAGATCTCCTTCAACAGAAGATTACTGAAAATTTCCAGCGTGATAGTTTTATTGTACAATTTGGAACCACTGTCGATTTTGTTGTTAAGTAAGCGACGTTGCGATAAAGAGCTGAAATTGCATTGACACGGACCGAGGATGTGGAGGGGGAGAATTTGAGAGAGCGGCGGAGAAGTCTGTGAGAAGAGAAGGTGACCGCAGCCTTGGAACCACGGCAACTCGTTGTGCATAGTCTGCGAGGTCCTGCACTTCGCCAGCCAGTACACAGCCCGGTTCACAGGCGTGCATGAGCTGCAGTCGAGTCACCAAAACAAACAGAATCCTCAAAAATATGAAGATATTTAAACTAAATGTTAGCATATTTTAAGTTAATTATCAAATTTAGTTACAGATTCATGCCTAATGGCTGTTAATAAACTAAACGGTCAGTTGACATAAACCGCATCTCATCAGGATATTTTTGTTTTTAAATGTAGTTTAGAATAGTAATATTTTCTTCCAGGCATTTTTTCGTATTAAATGAAAAACCGTGCATATAGTGACCAATTTGTTATTTCCACACACCTAAACTCATACGATGTTAGTATCTTTTTAATGAACTTTGGACGTACACTGAAAGAGATGATTAAATAAATTCGACTTAACTGTGATTTGAACTCAATAGATTTGTTTTATATGTACAATAATAAAATATAATTCATTTTCTGTAATTGTACTGAGGTTTTATCAATCAACCAGTTTCAGCGACGTACCATGTAATATCGACATATAAGTTAGGCTTAATTATCGTTTACATTTTATGTTTGTGGCTCCGGGCATTATTTAACTGTTTTATGTTATTTGATCAAAGTCATGCATAATATTTAACTCACGTTTGTTTATTTATGTTGTTACTGTTTAGTAATATTTTCTTTAGGTTAACGTTAACGTGGAGGTATATTTTCAATTAGGTCACTGATTGATATCTTGTCTTTATTTTTAATATAACTTTGTTGTTCAAGAATTTTTCAATAATCCATAAACTATTTCTTTGTTTTCAAATAATGTTTTTAATTCATTAATCGTTTTTCATTTTTATTTCTTGATTTTTTTTAACGCTGTTTCTTGACACATAACTATGAAGTTTCACTTCAATCATTTTAATTGTAATTTTGTTAACCAGAAAGTGTTCCGATAGACAGGCCTATTAAAACAGAGCCACATATCGATATAGCCCTTACCGTCATAAAGATGTGTACTTTGGTTCCTTAACAGTCTTAGAAGGCAGCGTAGTAAATATACAAGGCTATAACGCTACGGTTACAATGTTATTTTCGTCAACCTAAAAAATATATTTCTTCTTTATTCCTCTGTTACTGAAAAGGGAATTATACGTGTCAAGTACTAGTTTATATCATGATAAATTAGTAATTTTAGTCGTTCGTACTGATACAAAAAACCGTAGGTTGTACCTCGTATGCAGCAAAAAATAAAGATAAGAACCCCTGGGTGCTGCGACAACTAGCAACTACTCGATATTGTCAAAGTGTCAGAGAAAAGCGTTGTAAGCAACCATTTTTGCAGCAGGATAAATATTTTGGGGTATATAAAACAGATAGAATTTAATTTTTAAATATATTTTACAAATCACCTTATGTGTTAAGGGTGGCGTAATTTATGATGCAGTCAATAGGTTTTATGTAGTTTTGTAAAAATGCTGTAAGGCCAATAGTTTGGAAATCGCTATAGTGCAGAAACTAAGGTATGCCTAGTGAGACACTAGGAATGGGTAGGCATCGTCATGTGTGTGAGATGTCAGAGCAGCTTCGTTTTCCTTAGAACCTTTTTTGAACTGTTTGCCAGGAAATATTTTTCTGAGATTGGCTGGAAAGGGCTTTGTAAATATGCGCGTGAAATCGGAAACAGAGCTCTTGATAACATGGATAATGCATCAATGGTGTGGACGCCATTAGTGTCCACAGTATACACCTATGTTCTGACCTTCCACCTGTATTGCAGACGTCAATGTGCACTGATCGTTCGAACGATTTTCTATTGCGATTTACTCACAGTAAAACGTGAAGCTAACGATGATATTCTTGGAATTGCAAAAATGCAGTTTTCGTAGGTTCGGAAATAACGTTGACTTTTTGACACGAAGTCGTCATATTCTAGAATATGTGGGCGCCTATGTATTATTAAACACACCAAAGGATTTGTGCCGTACTTTGTTCGGCGCTCGGTTAGGAGGCGAAGCTCGGTTGCATGGGCGTGTATTTTTCTTTAAAAAACTGGCGCGTTCTTGACGTCATGCAATGCTCAGGTATCGCGCGTCGTCGCTGTGTGTATGTAAACCGCTTGTCAGAAGCAGTGACGAATATTCGGTTGGCCGGGCCAGCTGTTGTACGCACTAACCTGCATAGAAGCAAACTTTCGTGGTGGATATTGCGATGTAGGCCTAATCGGCCTCATTTCTGTTCCAACCCTCACCGAGGAAATTTCTCTGGTCTCAATTGACGGCATCCGATCTGCTCTGCCTTGTTGAAGTACTCCACTATGACAAGATAGACTAAAGCAAGCATTTAGTTTTTATATTGACTCAACTGTTATCCCCAAAATATTGTACGTTACAGTTTTTCTTAATAAACGGTAACTTGTGTGTGCGTGAGTTGTTAGCCATGAGTTAGGGTATGTTTGAATCAAATTATAATTGAAGTGAATGTAGCTTATTGACTCGATTAAAGCAATGTAAAAATCTTTAAAAAATATCTTACACTCAGCTACCCTTTTAGTGTTTATTAATGAGAATAGCATAGTAGAAAAGAATTTCATGGTCATAAAAGGGATTTATAAAACAAAACCAGTTTATAAAACGAAATAGGGCACGTCTTGTGGTCCGAGCAAATTGTTAATAAGACTAAGGGGTGAAGAGGTTCTGGTGCCCTGCTAAATATTAAAGTGTTTTTTCTCCTTATTATAATTGTGGTGTGTGTGCGAGCGGTGATGATGTTATGTTCTTTATGACACCCTATTCAGCAAATTGCCTGTCTTAGGTGCTCGACCAATGGCGAGATGGGTGTCGGGGTTGGCCGAACATCTGGCAACCCCTCGTGCAGAGAAGCAACATGAGCCGTGAGATGCCGTCGGTTGGGACACAGACACACACTTGGAGAAATTCTGCCCCCAGGAGTTACCAGTTCAAGCTACAAGTTACATCCTAGACATAGTGCCACCTAGTTGCATTGGACTATCCAGGTGTGATCTTTTATATTTACATTTAACAATATCATCTACCCCTATACTGTGCATCGCCAGACGCTCGCGGAAACAGACTTAATACCCCACATTTAACTTGCACTAGATCTGCAAAAACACATGTTAAGTTTTGTGCCTGCATGTTCGGACATTGAATACAACTAAGAACCTTATGTAACTTTTTACAACTTTCTTATACTATGTAAGGGAATTGCACATACACATGTACCTAGATGAACAGCTCTAACCTTCTCTATTTTTTTGGGTCTGAGCATTGGTTATTTCCTGCTTAATCACGTCCTGCCGTGTGGGCATAATTCAGGACTTGGGGGTGTCTGACTTTCTTTCATGTATTGTGGCTTTAATTATGATTGACTTAATTCTCGGAGTTTTTTTTGATTCAAAATTGTTGAGGATGTATTAACTTATAAATTTCAAGTCATCTTGTTCTGTTGGGGGCAAACCAGTTTCTTGTGAGTATATGAATTCTCACCTTAGTGTGACATTAACTTGTGTGAATTTCTAAGCTTGGTTTCGTTTGTAAGAATATATTTATGTAATGTGAAGGGTTATTGCGAGAGGGTTGTTGCAGGAATTGAGTGTGTGTTATATGTATTATGTATGTGTTTATGTGGAATTTTCAAAAGGGGGAATGTGAGAATATTAATGATGTTATGGCACATGTTCTGTAAGAATTGTAGAAAGAGCTAGCAAATTCAACTTTAAACTTTAAATATCAAATATTAAAAATTATAATGTTTATCTTTGACATAGTGTTGCATCAAAGATCCGATATCACTGTCATTTTGGGAGTTGCATTCAATTGTTACAAGCCACTGATCAAGCAGTCACTTGGTCATTGTATAATAAAGATATGTATGTAATGATGTAGGTCAGTCAATTTTTTGAATTATGGGATTATGGATATCACTTAGTTGATTATTGTCAATTATTTATCAGTCGGTAGGTAATTCAGTGATGTATAACATAGAGATGTAAATGTATTTCAATTTTACTCAGTGGCTATTATTCAATTATACCTTGTTATATCATGTATGTGACTGGACGACAAATAAATTTTGCACTTGTTATTGTTAATAGAGTTTTCATTTGCAAGTCCTGTCATCCATCCAGTGGACATGTCTGAAATTGTAGCTTGGGTCTTTGCACACTTTATGCTTCCTCTAGGTTCATCACCTAATCACCTAGTTTTAAATATTATGTCTCTCCCCTTAAAAAAAAAAAATAAAAAAAAATAAACAAAAATAAACAAAAATTTCATAAAAACTTTATAAAATAAAAGGGGGGTTTCAAATTGAACAGAACATTTCATCAAAATAGCAAAATGAAAAACATTTTGTTCATGAAAATATGGCCACTTTGAACAATCACCAGCCCCTTTAGGGTTTTTGTTCACCGAAAGTATGGTCCACTAATGTTTATGTTCATATTGTTTTCAATGACAACATTTTGGTCATATATGTGTATTAAGGAAAATAATTTTTTCGGCCGATTTTTCATCGGTCGAACTTATGGCCCACAATAATGTTTGGAAAGGAAAATATATTTTGCCCACAAAATATATGTGGTGTTTATTCCACCGGGCGATGTGTACTTAGGCCTAATGGTCGACCAGTCAATTTTCTGAAACAATTGTGCAGTATCAAAATATAATATGAAAGTAATAACGTCATTATACTCAGGAATTCGTTTAATAAAGAATGCTTGAAATATTTATAAAAATTAAGTTATGGGCCTGTATTTGCATGTGTACGAATCCCTTCCTTCTTTGTGTCAGTTGTCGTCAATGATGGCATTGGTAAAGCATGTTGCATTGCAGATGACACATTTCTGACGACTCTCAGTACCTTTATACCAGTTTTGCTGTTACTATGGAAGTAGTACATATGCCAGTTATGTACCATATGGACCGAGATATTATGGTTTCTTATGGTAATCGCCATCACTTTCATAAAGAAAACAAACAAACAGAGTTAGTTTTCGTACTAATCAAATAATTATTAATTAAGTATTGCTTAATGATGACGGCCTTCAGCCTTCATTGAAGTACGCAGTGACAGGAGTGTCTCTTACAGTAATGTCTGTGCACATTATATTGAGTGTAAAAATGTACATTGACTGAATGTTGTGGACGATGTGACTGCTACCGAAACATGTAACACTCTACTTGAACTAGCTAATTAAACATGATTAAAGTGTCCTGCAAGCTTTTAAACACTGTTCATTTGATTTGTTGTGTGAAGAAGGGAAGAAGAAAATCTTCTTGACTGATGAAATTGTTCAGGTAAAAAGCAAGGATATGTTATATCAAAGTTGTATGTGGAAGTCCGAGGTGGCAATAGCACTTTCATCAGTATATCGGTAATCAGAGGCGAACTAGTGATCACAATAAAGTACACAAAGTTGACTTACTACTTATACCATCAAAATTGAAATCTGATGTTCTCGAAAGACAATGAAACAGCAGGAAATTAAATGTTATCGTGAAACCAAAACAGATTGTTTTGTTGGAGATAAGGAAGAATGTCTAAACGAAACATTGTATCTTAAAATTTCTTTATTTCAAAACTTAAATAAAAAGAAAACAGAGAATAAAATTACAATAGATAATATAAATTATAATGATCTAATCTGAAGACGGAATATAAAAACTTTCCAACACAGAAATTCACACTGAAGGATTACTCAAACATTTAATTAGAATCAGAAATCAGTAGGGCAGTAGAGACAAAGGCAAGAATTATAGGAATGTACTTAGTATTTGTATGGAGGCTGTATATAAGACACCCATACATAACGAAATTGTATATTTCATATATAGTGTATATATTATATGGTACAATAATACAGATGTATGTGTGTGTGTGTGTGTGTGTGTGTGTGCGCGTGTGCGCGTGTGTGCGTGTTAGCGCAAATTTTACACTAAACATGGAAAGGTAATTG
The DNA here is from genome assembly GCA_034769895.1 of Magicicada septendecula. Lineage (NCBI taxonomy): Eukaryota > Metazoa > Arthropoda > Insecta > Hemiptera > Cicadidae > Magicicada > Magicicada septendecula. Next base: position 259,027,767 of record CM068371.1, on the reverse strand, counting down.
GGAGAACATCAGCAATATATGAAATAAACCGTAATTCATGACATTTCTCCGGATCAAAACATTTAAATCACAGACAGTTCGATATTAGCAACATTTCCGGTACAAAAATTTGTAGTATTAAATAATACTATCTAATTGACTATTTCCGCCTTTTTTCACGTTAATAAGTGAGCACGCGGTTTTGAATGTACAGTACGTCAATATTAAAACATTTCTTACGCTGATTTTTTTTTTTTGTTCACGCATGCCTCTTATTCGAAGAGACTGAGTTCTTGAAAGAAGCAGACAAGAAAATTATTAGCAACTGTTGTTCGTGCATAGATGACTGTACGTAAGCTGTGTCCTCCATGTG